>BTPG01000002.1:159656108-159783608 GCA_036245525.1 Semisulcospira habei
AGGAAAAAGACAAAACATTCTGGCACACCAGGCAACGGAACCCAGGGCTTTTGCAGCTAGCAGGCAGTGCTACCACTGAGCTATGACCCCATGTCATGCCCCGCACAACAACCCGACCGACTTCACGACCAAGAACTTGAGGACTCATCATGACATCAAGATTTAATTAGTTTCTGTAGTGACTTCACTTCTGGCTAGACACCTGTCATAAAAAGACAGTCAGCTGTACCAGAACTAGAAGCTTTACAAATGACATTTTTTTAAAAAATCGTACCTCATGCACACATTTTGCAAAGTGTATACAGAATAGTCTCAGAATATCATGGGAGCTGTAAGTCAGACTGTTATTTAATTGTGATCACATTATTATGATGGAGAGTTGCAAAAAGAAATCACTTGGTAAGCAGAAGGCCTTCAGGCTGATGACAGTCTTCACTGGCGTGCACACGGCTGTGCGGGCTAGCTAAGGTTGACATCAGCGTGAGGACCTTATTCTCATGGGGCATTATGGTGGGAGCCAGAGACCTTTGTGTGTTGTATCGGATATCACTGTATTATGTATACAGGAGCCCATAATACTGACTCAGGCAGACCTGTACTTAAAATGCCAGACAATCCTATTACTCTGTCTTTATCTGCAGATATAATACACTCCCTATGGAGCCCGACTCTTAGTTTAACTCATTCTGCCCGCAACTCACCACAGCAAGATATGGGTTGACCATAATGGCTAGTTCAAGGGTGGTGGCAGAATAGCTTGGCGCATATAAGCGCCAAGCTATTCTGCCACCAACCTTGAACTATCATGGTCAATCTGTCTCTTGAATTGTAATGCAGTCCTCTGAGGATAACTCCAAAATGTGGGTATTTTGTACCTCGGACCTCAGGCCAGGCACAATAAGTTAAAAAAATATAACTTTGTAAGCAATGTCAGGTGTACCTGTTTCAGGATTATTCAAAGTTCATGGATGCCAGCTTTGATGCCAAGGAATGGGTCAACGCAGCATTCCATCAACAGAAGGAACAGAAAGAAACCGGGGTCACCCCAGATGTAAGCACAGAGCTTTGTTTTTCATCTTAACCCATGGCTGACTCCTACTTCAGACTGTGATCAACCCTTTGGCCGTCAGTACTAGCAGTTTTTGGCATGATGATTCACTACTAACAGCCAAAGGGTTAAGTCTAGGTGTGACTATTATGTGGTACAGGTTACATGAAGTAAATTTATGCAAATTGATGTCCTGGTGAACAATTAACTCATTGGAGATGTGCAGCATACAGATACATGACTATTCGCCATGTATCCGTATGTGGTGTGTCTCCAATGAGTTAATTGGGTTGATCAGGCCTGCAGACACAGCGGTTATCAAACATGGGTCATCAGGATCATGAGGATGATTTATCTTGATGCAGGACAGGGGTGATGGATCATAGTTGACCTCATGCACCATATACCACGTAGTATACCAATTACCATATAGTTCACATTTATGCCATGTAGGCTTAACCCTTTGCTGTCCATTACACTTTTTCTTGTGATTCCTGCCGGGATCACCTTGGGTGGACGTCCAAAGGGTTAACCCTTTTAGCCCCAACATCCTAAAGCAGGAAACTGATTGACCATGATAATTCAAGGGTAGTTCCTGAAGGCACCAAGCTAATCTGGCACTACCCTTGAATTATCATGGTCAATCCACCTCCTGCAACTGGTACATAGTCACTAAGAAACACTTCCAAAATTTGGGAAATGCACCTGTGGGGCTAAAAGGGTTAATCATATAATTGATTCACCTGCAGGGTTTGGCAAAACACATATAGACCCCATTTACACTTAAAATTAACTTTTCCTGCCATCCCACCAGTCTTTAGAAAAGTTGATCAATAGACAAAAGAGCCAAATAACAAGATGACAATTTCATCCTAAAGTCTACCGTATTGTTTGGAGCTCAGATGCGTTTATCTTTCAGGAACATTCAGAATTTTTCATATTTTTAAGCTTATAATGCTGATCCATTTTCCTCTTCTCTAAGCCAACCTCAGATCAACACACACATCAGCGCACTACACAAATAAAGACGGACACATGGCACTTCCCACCATTAGTATGCTCTGTGGGCTTGTGTAGCGACAGGAATCCATCTCCTTCTACTCTAACCTACCCTCTGATCCACACACAATGGCACACATAAATAAAGACAGACACAGGGTGATTCCCGCCATTCGTAATCTCTGTGGTCTGGCCCAGCATAGTTAGTCTGAAGAAGAATAATAGCACGAGCTCGCAGTAAAATCATGTCACTTCAAGCTTCACGTCATGGCATCATTAGTCCCACAACGCCGTGTTCATAGTGACGACTCGATGTTATACGTCACTCATCGCATTACTAACATTTGAGGTATTGGAGGATCAACATTGCAAATTTCTTGCTGATTTTCACGCCTAGAGCTTACAGGTCACAATTTGACCTAATCCTTCCCCAGTTCCGGGACAAATAG
Source organism: Semisulcospira habei (assembly GCA_036245525.1). Classification (NCBI taxonomy): domain Eukaryota; kingdom Metazoa; phylum Mollusca; class Gastropoda; family Semisulcospiridae; genus Semisulcospira; species Semisulcospira habei. The sequence continues at coordinate 159,658,605 of BTPG01000002.1, forward strand.
TAGGCTTATGCAAACACTGTTTATGAAAAATCATGCGGGTATCAATGAGCAGATAGCTTTTTCCGTAAAAGAAAAATTAAAGTTATGTTAGCAGTTTTACAAATGACTCCGAAAAAGTGGTGCAGAAAATTGTCTGATTTTTCGCACCTAGGGCATACAGGTCACAATTTACCTAATTGTACCTGACAGCCGAGACAAACTGTAGGCTTATATAAATACTGTATATGAAAATCATGCGATTATTAATGAGAAGATTGTTGTTTTCATAAAAAAGATTCAATTGTTTTAAGATTAACCTATATAATTAATGAAATTAATCCCAAAAATGTGAAAATACTTTTTTTTCAAAAAATATTTAATTATCACTCAAAAGGTTCTAGAGGTACAATGCTGGTTAAAGAACTCATTCAATATCTCCCTTTTATCTAGCTATATGCAAAATATCTAGTAAAAATAAGGAAAAATTACGGATTCCTTTATCAACCGTTTTTTGTTAAACGGCCATTTTCTCACCAATGAGCATCTTAATCAAAACATCAAAAAAAGGTCTCGAGATAATTCTTTTAGGGACAATATCCTAAAATTTCAAGCTTGTCCATCTTCAAACGCGGGCTGTAGTCGCTGTCACATACACACACACATACACACACACACACACACATACAGCGCTTTGGCACCAAAAAGACGTTCTCTAGCAAGGTTTGCGTAGCTAGACATGACATCATTTTTAGCTTGTTACTTCTTTGCCATAATTTCTGCCCTGCATGCCAAAAACATCATGTGCATGCTCTGGAATGTGCTCCGACCAGCCCCATTTCAAAGTCTGCCATATTTTCAATACAGTAGACAAAAACTGAAAAAGGGGACAAAGAAGACAGATTTATAAGTTTTTTTGTAGACTTGGTTGGGTAGCCACTACATGGCAATTTACTTACCAACCTACTTTTGGACTATCATAGCTGAAGGGGAGCATGGTATTTGTCGAACACTGTCCCACCATTGTACTGAACATTGTGGATAAATTTCTTTGATCAAGTAAAGTATGTACATTGTACTCAATAAGAAAAAGTCTTTGCTATACCCAGAGTGAGTCCATCCATGGCAGACTGATGTTGACATTAACACCTTGTTTAAATACACACACAGTTACTGTATTTGCTTTGCTTGTTTGTTTTGTTTTTATTTTTGGCTCTCGTGCAAAGCAAAAGTGAGTCTATGTTCTGGGCCAGTGGTCATCCGTCCGTCATCCGCCCGCCATCGTCTGTTGTCCATGGTAAACTTTAACGTTGGCATTTTCTTGGAGACTATTCAAGCTACAGTCTTCAAACTTGGCCCAAGGATACTTTGTGTGCAAGACCTTTGTAAACATACCAATTTCATTGACCTCTCACAAAGGTCAAGGTCACAGGATCAGGAAATATATAAAAAATAGCTATATTTTGACATAATTTATTTTTTCTCAAATACTATTGACAACTTCAAACCCAAACATGGTACAGAGATACCTGATAGTAAGACCTATCTATGCATACTAATTTGGATGACCCCTCAGAAAGGTCAAGGGTCACAAGAGCTCAGGAAATAGGTAAAAAATAGCCATATTTTGACAAGTGTTTTTTTCTCAAATGCTTTTCACAACTTCAAACCCAAACTTGGTACAGAGATACCTGTAATGGTAAGACCTATCTATGCATACTAGCTTGGATGACCCATTTGAAAAAGTCAAGGGTCACAAGAGGTCGGCAAATGTGTATAAAATGTCAATTTTTATAGAATTGTAGTTATTATCAACATTTTGGCAAACGTTTCAATTAAATTTGGCACAAAGGTAGCTGATGATAAGACCTTCCTATGTATACTAATTTAGTCGACACATCACAAAGGTCGAGGGTCACGGGGGTTTGATGGATGTGTGAAAACTGAAGCCATCTCTTTACTTATTGTTTGTCACATGTGGATCGGTCATGCACATGAGCCATAAGGGCTTTGCCTTTCTTCTTATTTTAAGTTTTAGTGTTAATAATTCCTGTGTTGGCTGTTTTATTTATAACATGAACATTTAATATGAGTTTGTTCCTGTTTCAGCAACATGCAACAACCATGGTGATGAAACTACAAATGTTTATACAGGTATGTTTCATTTGCTGTAGTGTAATATGGCCTGATAATCATAGAAATTTGGGGGTGGAGTAGCAAACCATCCTGGAAACACATAACATACTATCTAGACATAAAAATAGTGACTGACTTGTGCATCTCAAGTGTGTATTTAACCCTTATCATTTGGATAACACCAGTGTGTGAAATAAGTTTGATTAAAATAGTTCAAGGGTAGTGCCAGAATAGTGTGGTGTCTCTAGGCGCCAAGCTATTCTGGCACCATCTTTGAACTAAAGCCATTGGTCTATATCCTTATATGTAAGTACTATAATGTAGCTTGCATATATGGCAGTGTACAAGTTTGAAGCTTATAGCCTCATGGGTTATAGGTTATTGCGTCATATTTGCCAGTGCCAGATTTGCGAAAGAAATCACCTAATGTCCTATGCTGTTGTTTGAACAACTGTGCTTCCCCATATCCTCAAAAGATACAAAGCTACCTCCTGTGCAGAAAAGAACATCCCATAATGATATAGGACATGTATTACTACCGCTTTTAGTTTTGCGTCCAATTGTTGGCTGCAGGTTCACAGTCGATATATTGTGCATATTCGAGACCAAAATGGTGATGGATAAGTGTGTAAAATGCACAGAAAATCACAGTGACAAAAGAAAGACTCTGAGAAAAGACAATAACAACACAATTTGTGAAACTTTCCGGTTTTAACCTGAAAGTTTCATAAATTGTGTTGTACCTGTCTTTTATAAGCATCTTTTAACCCATTTATCCCCAAGACCCTACCGCAGGTGATGGATGGACCGTGATAATTCAAAGGAAGTGCCAGATTAGCTTGGCGCGTGAAGGCGCCAAGCTAATCTGGCAATACCCTTGGTTTATCACGGTCCTTCCATCTCCTGCAACTGGTACATAGTTGTCAGGTGACAACTCCAAAATTTGGGAAATGGGGCCTTGGGGTTAAGAGGGTTAACACTGCTACAAAATAGACATACAAACAAGTACACAAATGCTCTGCTTATCTTTCAATGCCAACTCCCCAAGGAAAAAGATAAGTCAAGCATTATGTACTGAATGATGGGCAACATGTGTCAAATATTAAAGACCATCATTTAGGTGGTTTCAGCCAGACAAATGATGGTCTTAAGTGACAGGTGATCTCTCATAAGGTGGTCGCTTGAAACAGGTTCTGCTGCAATGTTTCTTCCCACACGTAGTGAAATGATACACGGTGATGGCTCCATTTTCAAGTAATACTGTACTTGAGATTGTGCTCTGTGAGCGTTATGGCACAGTTTTATTTTTGTCATGTATTCAAGATTTTGTCTCTGTGTGTTCTTGCAGGAGGTCAATAACATTTTGGAGGAAGCAAGCCAGCAGGCTTTACAGAATCTGCCAAGGTCAGTTAGTTTGGAAACACCTGCACTCACAGATCTTCTCATTTAACCCTTATCATACTGAGGCTAAAAGCTTCAAATTTGTACACTGCCATATAAGCTACATTACAGTACTTACAGATCAGGATATAGACCAATGGCTGTAGTTCAAGGGTGGGGCCAGAATAGCTTGGCGCCCAGAGGTGCCAAGCTATTCTGGCACTACCCTTGAACTATTTTAGTCAGACTTATTTCACACACTGGTATATTCCGAATGATAAGGGTTAATAAGCACATTAACCTTTTTACCGCCAATTGACATAGACCGGTGTTTTTTTGTTAATCATTGTAAATTCAGTGTCAAACATGCCCATCCATGAAAGGAACATAGAAAGTGATTAATTCAGCAAGAGGCATAGATCCTCATGAGCCCCCCAACTGCGGGGGCTCATGAGGGTCTATGCCTCTCGCAATTGGGTGGTGTTCATGTTTTCTTGGTATTGAGCAGGTTAAACTAACTTCTTTTTTTTTAATGCTGAGATTATTGCTAATACTTTGTAGTGTTTTGATCAGGGTGACACGAGAACTAGATGCTGTAAAGCAAGAATCTACGCTGCTTCGAGAACAGATGAGGGCAGTTAAGCAGGACATAGAAAATGTGAGTACATGAGCACTATTAAGAATGAGACTGCACATTCATCAGAATAAGATTGCACACTTCTATAAAGTGCGCATTTCTATAAAGTGCGCATATCTATAAAGTGGTGTCTTTTTTATCTGTTTTTTTTTATTTTTTTTAACCTCCCTCCATTCTTTTTGTGCCCGTAGTTGTTGACATTTTGAAAATGTCCCTGTGCTTGCTTAAGAAGTATTATTGTGTTTCTACCTGATCAGGTAAGCTAACAAAACAAAATGATGTACATTCATTGGATTGACTGATATGTAGTTCAAATGTTGGTGCCAAGAGGTGCCTGCTGGCACCACTTCTGAACTTACAATATGTGTGCAGTCTTCAGCTTCCAAATTTTTTAATTGGCACAATTGGGCACCCACAATTTTTACAAGAAAAAAGTGGTCTTTAAATTCATGTGATATCTCAAGAAAAGTTTTGAAGGGTGAAAAGTGCCAATACCATCATTCAGCCACCTGACTGATCATGGTCTGTAATGACAGGTGAACTCTTATAAGGGTGTTGCTCAAAGGAGGTTTTGCTGTAACATATGTATTGCTATATGTATGTATATTTTTTGTGCGGGGGGGTCAGGTGGAGAAGAACACAGCACAGTCTATGCAAATGTTGCTCACTTTGGACTCAATCAAGTCTCGCATGAAAACCACAGCCGATGCCCTGAAGGTAAACTGGTTGTTGCTGTAGTGTAATTTGATATCATGCATTATCAAGATATCTCTTTGATCTTTCGATATCAACTGTTTCAGTGTTTGACTATTGAAACATGAAGAAAGAGTGGAGTCGGCGAGAGGCATAGATCCTCAGGAGCTCCCGCAATTGCAGCGACTCATGAGGATCTATGTCTCTTGCGCCATCTTTACCATTTATTTCATCAAAAACATTACCGATGACATGACAAATGGGAGTGTCTACTACGTGCTCAAATTCTAGCCTACGAACCCGTTGTGTGCACACACAACCCGGGAGGCACTCGGGGAACCCTCCAGAGGGGCCAAGAGTTGTCTCCCGGACCTGCCTATCCGGTTCCGAGTCACCTGACTCGCCAGTCAGCTACGTAGGCTCACGACCTTCGGACGTGTTCTAGCCTCGCGCTCCCTTCGACCGGTCGGTCTTGGTGCTCGAGTTCGCCGTGACTTTGGCTTCGCCGGTTGCTTCGCTTCTGCTTCGCTTCTTGCTTCGCTGCAGCTTCGCTTGCGCTTCTTCGCTTGGCGTCCTCCTTGGTTGGCTTCGCTTGGCGGACCTGCTGGTTCCCGCCATTTCGCCGGTGGCGACATGGACGTCTCTTCTCCTGCTACCGCTTCGGCAGAGAGGTAGGATAGTTAGTTGGGCCCGAACCCGGTCCCCGGGCGGGGTACCGGCCTGTGCCTTTGGACTCTACCTTGTTCGTGTTGTTAGGTTTCGTTGAGCGGGGACTCTTAGCTCGGCGGGGCCCTGGTGCCCTCGCCTTTCCCCTTTGGGGTGAAATTACTGGCTTCCCCTGGTAGCCTTCGGGGAGCATTGTTTAAACCAGCTGCGGCGCGTGGCTCATGTTGCATCTCCGGCCTGGCTGGGGTATGCTTGTTTCGAGAGCGCACTCTTAGCTTAGAGCGCTACAGCATTATTGCCTGGGGGCACGGCCTTTCGTCCCTATTGTCGTTTGGCCCGCCGTGTGATGGCCTTAGTCGCCTGCGCGGCGTTAAAACCAAATAACTAAACTAAACTAAACCTATTGTTGTTTGGCGCACATTCCTCTCCAGCCTGGCTGGGGTAGGCTTTGTTCTAAAGACGCAAGCTTAGCTTCGGGCGCTATAACAGTATAGCCTGGGGGCACAGCCCGTTTGTCCATATCGTTCGGTACGGTTCCCCTTGGTAGGACGAGCCCTGTTGGTCTCGACCACGTACCGGCACGTTGTTTGTTTGGTGTGTTGCAGTGCCCTCCTGATGACCTGCACGCAGTGTGGAGGTTTCCAGTGGCCCTCGGATTCGCACAAGGTCTGCCTGCCGTGTGTCGGCTGTACATCTGAGCGTTCTTGTGACGTTTGCGCCGTCTGGCCGGAGCTCCGCTGGGCCCAACTTTGGAGCTTCTACCGACGTGAACGCCCGACACCTGTGCCTGTTGCAAGACCTGCGGAAGTGCCGGCTGTCATCTCAGACACACCGACCGCTCTTGCCCCCGATGGCCCCAGTCTGGAAAGATCTCCACAGCGGACACAGCAAGGTAGTGTGCGGAGTCGGGAGTTCGAGGCGCGAATTCCCAGGAGGGAACGCGCTTGGACCAAGCCTTACGACAGGCAGAGAACCCATCTCGAGACAGAGGTCAGTTCGGAGAGACGTGCCTCGCGCCGTCCATGGTCAACCGGTCCCCACTCGTCTCCTAGGAAGGCCTTGGATCCCCCTCGGCCGCTGCGAGCCCGCCTCGCCACAGAGTCCAGCTCGCGGAGACATTCGCGCACACTCACCACACCACTACCTGTGTCCAGTTCCTCCTTGCGATCGAAGTCGGACCACCACTCTCGCGCTCCTTCGTGTGAGCGTCGTGAAGTTCGGGATTCTTCTCGTCATCTGGACCATGGACCTTTGCGCTCTACCTCTTCGCGGCGTTCGTCCCACGTTCCCCGCCGTCTGCCTCGTCTCGCCCGTTCCCCTTCCCCTCGCCCAGCCTCCTTCCTTCCTCCTCGTTCCCGAGGATCACGGTCTCCAGCTCGTAGTCGCTCGTCTGGTCGCCGCCGCCATTCCCGCTCCTCTAGTGCGTCGCGTCGCCGTCGCGGACGTCGCTCTCCCCTGCGTGCTTCGGCGCCTTATGGCTCCCCTCGTCCTCGTCGAGCTGCTCGCTCTCGGAGTCACGGTCGCCGTCCCTCTTCGACGGCTCTCGGCGGAGTGGACGACGATTCGTTGAGTCTTCTCCCGGATGATTCCATCTCAGTTCTCCTCGGAGGTCTCAGCCGCTCTCCTTCGCCGCTCTCTCCTTCGGATGCGTCGACAGCCCACGGGTTTCCGGCCTCCTCCCGCACAGAGGTTCTTCTGGCCCTCGACGAGGTCGCTCGCCTCATCTCCGCCACGCTTCCGGCAGCGGACTGCCCTCCATCCCCCCCCCTGAAGAGGAAGCCTTCTGCCTTCGTCGACGCGGGTAGACAGGTAAAGAAGTTCAAGACTCTCCCTCAGCCCCCCTCCTTTCGTGAGCTTCGGGATGTGTTCTCGGCCCACCTGTTGTCTGACTCAAGAGACAGTAATTTCTTCTCGGACCACAGATGGCCTCCGGACCTCGATATGTACTTCCGCCAGCAGTGGTACGCCGGCCATTCCCAGGCCTTCCTCTGCCCTCTCCCTCCGGTGGATCCAGCCGCCGTGGTTCAGGCGGGTGGGGCCTCTGCACTCAGACGCGCGCTCCCCGCGGGTTTGGACAAGACGGCTTCGCTTGTCAGGAATTCCTTGGCCTGCGCCGGCTTCATGGAGCTCCTTACGCAAGCCTTCCTCCGGCGCGTGGAAGATTCGTGGCACCCGTCCCTGACCCCTCTTCTTGGCGACCTCCTCGTCCTCGCTGAAGCGGCCAGCCGCGCCGCGTATCACTCTTCGGTCAACGCTATGGCTGCAGCCGCCAATTGTGATTTACTCCGCCGCGACGCTGTCCTGCAGGCCTGCCGGGGAATGCCTCCCGACCTGAAGACCCAGCTGCGTCGGGCCCCCCTCGGGGGACCCCTTCTCTTTGGTGACACCTGGCAAGCCGTCAAGGATTCCAATGCGGACAGGTGGCCTCCCAAGTCTGTTCCTCGGCGCTTTCAGGCAGCCCGCAAGGCCGTGGGTCGCCCCCTGCGGATCTCCAGACCCGTCGCCCCGACGTCAACAACCCAGCTGCAGTCCCTGCGTCGCCGTCGCCCCGCCTTCGGTCGCCCCGGCCAAGCTAACGCCCCCGCCCCCGCTTGGCCCCGTCCCGCCCGTCGCCCTGGGCGCGGGCGGGCTCAGTGACTCCTCCCCTCCTCCGCCTCCGCCGGCCGTCTCGGGTCCTCCAGTCGGCGGCAGGCTCGCCCTCTTCAGCGACGAGTGGCGATTACTGATTCCAGAAGACCCGTGGATTTTAGACACTGTTTCCAGCGGCCTACGGATCTCCTTTCGTTCCCCTCCTCCTCTGCGTACGACTCCGCTGTGGACCGAGATCCCCGCAGACCCGCTCAAGGAGTGCGCCCTACGGGGGGAAGTCGACTCTCTCTTGAGGAAGGATGCCACAGAGGTTGTGCGCCGCGCAGACTCGCTGGGATTTTACAGCAGACTTTTCGTCGTCCCCAAGCCTGGCGGCAAGTGGCGCCCAGTGATCGACCTCTCAGCCCTAAATCGCTTCATCGTGGCTCCTTCCTTCCACATGGAGACGGCCCGAGCCCTGCGTACCGCGGTGCGACCCATGGATTACGCCGTCAGCCTGGATCTCTCCGACGCTTACCTACACGTACCCATACATCCGGCCGCCCAGAGGTATCTGCGCTTCGCGTTCGATGGAACCGTTTACCAGTTTCGAGCCCTACCCTTCGGCCTCAACCTCAGCCCCTGGGTCTTCACCCGCTTGATGGATGCAGTTATGGCCAAGGCACGGCAGTCGTCTCTCAGCCCTATGTCCAACTACCTCGACGATCTCTTCCTGAGGAACCACGTCGAGTCCGTCTTGGAAGAGGACAGGGATACACTGATGCGTCTGCTGTCGCGACTGGGGTTCCTCCTCAACGTCGGGAAGTCAGATCTCACGCCCTCGCGCCGCTTCATTCATCTCGGAATGGATTTTGCCACCGATCTCAACGTTGTTCGCCTCCCGGATCCCCGGATTCGGAAGTTGGCCACCTTCGCCAACCAGCTAGCTCAGCAGGAAGCAGCTCCCGCCCGAGTTTGGCTTCAACTCCTCGGACTGATCAACGCAGCGGCGGACCTTCTCCCCCTGGGTCGCCTCTACGCCCGCCCCCTTCAGCTGCACCTCCTGCTTCTCTGGAGACCCTCTTCTGGCGACCTTACCCACCTGGTCCCGGTTTCCCCCCTGGTTCGCCCTCACCTTCTACGCTGGACCGACACGGCTTGGTTGGCTTCGGGAGTCCCTTTGTCCTCCCCTTCCCCGCACCTCTCCCTGTGTGTCGACGCGAGCCTCTCGGGGTGGGGAGCCCACCTGCTTCCTCAATTCTCCTCGGCTTCCGGCCTCTGGCCCCCGGAGTTTGCGGACAAGCACAGCAATTGGTTAGAGCTGCAGGCAGTCTGGCAAGCCCTCTTCGTTTGGGAGAACCAGCTCAGGAACCAGCGGCTTCTCGTCCTCTCCGACAACTCGACGGTGGTGGCCTACATCCAGAGACAGGGGGGCACCCGATCTCCCGACCTCTGTATGCTCCTCTTCCGTTTGATGCGCTGGGCCGAGGAACGCGACATTACACTCCTCGCACGACACATTCCTGGCCACTTGAATGTGTTGGCGGACTCGCTCTCTCGCCGCGGCCAGTTGCTCCACACAGAATGGACGTTGCGCCCGGATATCTTCCGGATGATCTGCGCCCGTTGGGAGACTCCTTTAATCGACCTCTTTGCTACGAGGTGGAACCGCCAGCTTCCCCTCTTCGTCTCCCCGATTCCAGACCCGCTGGCCTGGGCAGTCGATGCCCTCTCGATTCCTTGGGACGGCCTCATCGCTTACGCGTACCCCCCAACAGTCCTCATTCCCAAGGTCCTCCACAAACTTCGAGGGAGCAACGCAGTCCTGCTTCTGGTCGCCCCGCTGGCTTGGGCCCGGTCCTGGACCACCGACCTACTCAACCTCGCCACCTCTCCTCCCCTGCGCCTTCCCACGCCCCGTTCCATGCTCAAGCAGCCCAGGCAGGCTCTCTTCCACCCTTGTCCCGAACGCCTGTCTCTTCACGCCTGGAGGTTGTGCAGCGCGCCCTCACCGCTCGAGGCTTCTCTGGTGCAGCAGTGGAGGCAATCGCTGCAGCCCGCAAGCCTTCCACCCGGCGTGTTTACGAAGGGAAGTGGCGCGTCGTGTGTGCCTGGTGCGACGCCCGTCGCCTCCTACCCACCGGACTGACTAACCCACAGCTAGCGGACTTTCTCCTATGGCTCTTCGAGGTCCAAGGTTTGGCGCCCATCACCATCAGGGGATACTTATCCATGGTCGCAGACACGTACCGTCATCTCGGCCTTCCAGACCCCGGCGCCTGTAAGGACCTCTCCGACCTCATGTCCAGCTTCAGCCTCCAACGTCCGACTCAGCGTTCTCTCGTTCCTCGCTGGGACCTACCTTGGGTCCTGACGTGGCTGAATTCTTCCCAGTTCGAGCCACTCGCTCTAGCCCCTCTGGCAAATGTGACACGCAAGACCTGCTTCCTGCTAGCCTTGGCCACCGCGTCCAGAGTTAGCGAGCTACACGCTCTTTCTACCCGCCCAGACTGCCTCCAGTTCAGGGCAGATCGCTCCGTGCAGCTCTTAACGGACCCCAGCTTTATTGCCAAAACAAGGTCGCCCCTAACTGCTCCACAGATCATCACCTTGCGGCCCCTGGGAGGGCCTGCCTGCTCTCCGGAGACTCGGCGACAGGATCCCGTGCGTGCCCTACGCATCTACCTGCGCCGTACCAAAGTTACCCGTAGAGGGCGCTCCCGCCTCTTCCTGCCCATACGCCAGGGCAAGACTGATATCACAGCCCAGACGATCTCCTCCTGGCTGCGCTGGGTAATACGATCGGCATACATGGATCTCTCCCCACGCGTAGCGCAGAGACTGAAGATCCGCGCACACGAAGTACGCGCCATGGCCACGAGCGTTGCATTCGATCGGAACTGCGCTGTCAAGGACATCGTGGCCGCGGTGGGCTGGCGAGCAGAATCTACCTTCGCTCGTTTCTACCTTCGGGATCTGGCGGGACAGCGAGACAACCTCGCCTTGTTGGGGGACCTCACGGTGGCACAGCACTCCCTCCCGGCGCTGCAGGCGCCGTAGGTACGCACCTAGCTCGTTACCTGGGAATTAGCAATGGGAGGACGGTCTTGGTCTCCGGTAGTACCGGGGCGGCACCCTCCTCCTATTCGTGATTCTCCCATTTGTCATGTCATCGGTAATGTTTTTGATGAAATAAATGCATTTTTCTTTAAAAGGTATTTTTTTCGAAAAATACTTACCGATGACATGACACGGAGGACCCTCCCACCTGCCCCGCTTGCCGCTGGTGAGCCTAGTATCTGACTGGCGAGTCAGGTGACTCGGAACCGGATAGGCAGGTCCGGGAGACAACTCTTGGCCCCTCTGGAGGGTTCCCCGAGTGCCTCCCGGGTTGTGTGTGCACACAACGGGTTCGTAGGCTAGAATTTGAGCACGTAGTAGACACTCCCATTTGTCATGTCATCGGTAAGTATTTTTCGAAAAAATACCTTTTAAAGAAAAATGCATTTCTCAGCAGTGAAGCAGGCTTTCTGCTAGGATTTAAAATTGTCCGTCATCGAGACAGACAGCATGACAAAAAATATGTCGCACGCCTTCTACAATCAATCGTGTACTTAAAATATGGTTGGGATAAGTAACTGGGTGCTCTTTTTTCTCTCAAGATTTGTCTGTCCCAGTGACGAATGACCTTTTGTTTTTGTTTCCTCAAAAACATTACTGATGACATTACTATATGGAAGTGTCTACTAGCTTACTTAATTTCAGCCTAAGAACCTGTTGTGTTCCTACACAACCAGGGAGGCAACTCAGGGGACTGTAACCAGGGCTGTGAGTAGCTTCCCGTCCCTGCCCATCCGGTCACGTGCCACATGGTGTCATGCCAGTCGGTCTACTTAGCTTACTGTGAACGTTGTGTTCTAGCCTACGGGACCTTGACTGTGTACGGTGCGATCGGTTCTTAGAGGGCCGGTCGGGTTTTGGATTACCTGTGTTCCTTTGGATTTTGTGTTCTCTTGAATTACGGGGGTGCATTCTTGTGATTGGATTACTTGTGGTTCCTTTTCCTACCTTGGACTAACTTTTTTGCGTGGGGGTTTCTGGGCTGCGGTGTGCCTTCTGGGAGTTACCGTCCCGCCGCTGCACTCTGAGGGTGGTATGGAGGGCCCCCCTTCCCCCCCCCCCCCCCCCCCCCCCCCTGTCCCTGCAGCCATGGAGAGGTAAGGTCTCGGTCCCAGCCCTCGGCTGGCCCTTAGGCTGGGCACGTCAGCTTCGACCAGGGGCGCTTCGTATTGCTTGTATCTATTTCGCGCCGAATGCTCGAATTCGCTTGGCCGGGCCTCGGGGTGCCCACGCCTGGTCGCCTTTCACGTCTGATATGTGTTGCAGCTGTGTCTGCAGTGTGGTGACTTCCAATGGCCGAGCGATAACCACAAGGTCTGCCTCCCCTGTTCTGGCTGCATCTCCAACCACAGCTGTGAAGTTTGCTCCACATGGCCAGAGGACCGTTGGTCACAGCTTTGGAGTATTTACTGGCGCGAGCACCCGACGCCGGCATGTGACCGCCCGTCCACCATGGCGCCTCCCTCCATGATCGGAGAAGTGACCCGTCGCGCCCACTCCAACCTTGGGGAGCGGACGACACGCGGAACGCATGACCACGACTCACGCCCCAGGACTTCATCTACCACTGCATCCTCTCAGACTAAGCCCACTGACTCCTACGGGGAGTCAAATAGCCAGCAGAGCGCCAGCCTCATTGAGGCCGGCCTGCAGAGAACTTCGTCGCGTCGTACGTCGTCCACTGACAGTCCTGATGGGTCCCGCACAGATATAAGCCCGCTCACTCCTACGGGGAGTCATATAGCCGGCACAGCGCCCGCCTTACTGAGGCCGGCCTACAGAAACCTTTGTCTCCTCGTTTGCTGACTGTTGGCAGACCTGATCGATTACACGCCAGAGGCTCCATGCGCCCCCGCGCGTCTGTCGGCGCTCCTAGGATGGACCGTGATGCGCAGCGCTACAGCAGACGCAGCCCTTGGCCCTCCTCATCCTCGTCACGCTCGACCACGTCTCGCACCTCGAATCTGCAACCACCCCCCCCCCCCCACGCCCCCCCACCCCCCGTGCGTCACGGCACGCCTCGTCTTGCCAGCCCCGACGCCCGTCACCTTCGCTCCTTAGGCGTCGCAGTAGGAACCCGGCTGAGCGGAACCGTCTACCGCGCTTCAGTCATCGCAGTCACTCCCCCCGGGACAGACGCCCAGCCCACGCCAGCCCCCTATCTCCCCGGCGCCAAGGGCCTCCTGATCACCTTTCAATCGCCACCGCCACTACGACGCTCTCCCCTGTGGACCGAGATTCCGATCAACCAGCTCAAGGCCGTCGCCCTTCGCGGCGAGGTTGCCGCTCTACTGCAGAAGGCCGCCACAGAGGTAGTGTCGCGTCACGACTCCCCAGCCTTCTACAGCCGCCTCTTCATGGTACCCAAGCCAGGCAGCAAGTGGCGACCCGTCATTGATCTCTCGGCACTGAACAGGTACGTCGCCTTTCGCATGGAGACAGCCAGGGCCCTCAGGGCCACCGTGCAGCCCATGGATTTTGCGGTCAGTCTGGACCTCTCCAACACGTATCTCCACGTCCCCATGCACCCCGCCTCCAGACGGTACCTGCGCTTCACCTTCGATGGCGTGGTTTACCAGTTTCGAGCCCTCCCGTTCGGCCTCAACCTCAGCCCATGGGTCTTCACGCGCATCATGGACGCTGTCGTCGCCAAGGCCAGACAGTCGTCCGCCAGTACAACCTCGAACTATTTAGACGCCCCCCTTCTACGGAACCAGTCGGAGTCCACTCTTGTGATGGACAGAGATGCGCTTCTCCTGTTCTTGACGTGGCTGGGCTTCCTGGTCAACGCAGGCAAGTTGGATTTCACCCCATCCGCCGGACTGTGCACCTCGGCATGGAATTTGCGACCAAACTCAACCGAGTGAGACTGCCAGAGCCACGGATCCAGAAGTTGGCCGCCCTGGCCCGCCAGGTGGCCCGAGAAGAAGCCGTTTCCGCCAGAGTTTGGCTCCAGCTCCTTGGCCTGATGAATGCAACGGCGGACCTCGTGCCACTCGATCGTCTTTCTCCAGGCCTCTCCAGCCGCATCTGCTTCTCCACTGGCGCCCGACCTCTGGCGATCTCACTGCCCAGGTACCTGTTCCTCAGATGCTTCGTCCCCACCTGCGTCACTGGTCGGACCACTTGTGGCTCGCGTCGGAAATACCTCTGATCTCATCCCTACCCCTGCTTTCGCTCTGCGTGGATGCCAGTCTCACCGGGTGGGGCGCACCCCTACTACTGAGGTTCCTCATGACGTCTGGCCGCTGGACCTGGCGGACAGGCACATCAACTGGTTAGAACTAATAGCAGTTTGGTAGGCCCTCATCGTGTGGGAGTCCCGCCTCCATCACCAGGAGCTCCTCGTCCTCTCAGACAACTCCACGGTCGTTTCCTACATCCAGAAACAGGGCGGCACGCGCTCCCCCGACCTCTGCATGCTCCTCTACCAGGTCCTGCGCTGGTGTGAAGACCGCGGCATCTTCCTCCAACATTCCGGGTCACCTGAACGTCCTAGCTGACTCCCTCTTGTGGCGCAGCCAGCTCCTCCACACTGAATGGACTCTGCGACCGGACATCTTTCAGATGATCTGCGCTCACTGGGAGACTCCCATGATCGACCTCTTCGCCACAAGGTGGAATCGCCAACTTCCCCTCTTCGTCTCCCCTATTCCAGACCCCCTCGCCTGGGCGGTCGACGTGCTCTCCATTCCTTGGGATGGCCTCATCGCTTACGGTATCCCCTGACGGTTCTAGTCCCCAAAGTCCTGCTCAAGCTCAAGGGATGCGAGGCGGTGATATTGCTGGTGGCTCCATTCTCCTGGAACAGATCTTGGACCACCGACCTACTCAGTCTTGCCGCGGGACCCCCCCTGCTGCTCCCCACCCTGAGCACGATGCTCAAGCAACCCCGCCAGCCGCTGTTCCATCCGTGCCCGGAGCGACTTCTCCTTCACGCCTGGAGATTGTGTGGCAAGCCCTCGTGGCTAGAGGCTTCTCGAGTGCAGCAGTGGGTACTGACGTGGCTGAATTCAGACCAATTTGGACGGGTGGCTCTGTGGAGCTCCTCACTGACCCGTCCTTCCTCGCCAAGACTAGGTCTCCCTTGACCGCGCCTCAGGTGATCACCATATGGCGGCTGACAGAAGTGAACTTTCCCCGGGAGACCAGGCACCAAGATCCTGTGCGCGCCCTGCGCGTCTATTTACGCAGATCCAAGCCCGTCCAGAGGGTACGGTCCCGCCTCTTTCTGCCACTGGCCCCAGGCAGAACTGACATTACAGCCCAGACGATATCTTCCTGGCTATGCTGGGTCATACGGTCCGCCTACCAGGACCTCTCCCCAGACGGAGCTAAGAGGCTAAGGATCCGCGCACACGAGATTAGAGCCATGGCCACGAGCGTCGCCTTCGACCGCAACTGTGCTGTCAGAGACATCATGGCAGCTGTGGGCTGGCGGGCAGAATCCACCTTCGCCTGCTTCTACCTCTGGGATCTGGCAGACCAGCGAGATAACCTGGCACTGGTGGGGGACATCACTGCGACACAACACTCCCTCCTGGCGCCAGAAGCGCCGTAGGTAATACTTAGCTGAAATTGTCGGGAGTTTGCTCTTAGGAGAGCGGGTCTGGCTAAGCCCTTTTACAGGGGGTAACCTTTTGGGCGGCACCCTCCTCCTTTTTGTAATTCTTTCATATAGTAATGTCATCGGTAATGTTTTTGAGGAAACAAATGAATTTTTCTCTAAAATGTATTTTTTTGAAAAATACTTACCGATGACATTACTCGGAGGATCCTCCCACCTGCCCCGCTTGCCGCTGGTAAGCTAAGCATTTCCCACTGCCGTGACACCACGTGGCACGTGACCGGATGGGCAGGGATGGGAAGCTACTCACAGCCTGGTTACAGTCCCCTGAGTTGCCTCCCTGGTTGTGTAGGAACACAACAGGTTCTTAGGCTGAAATTAAGTAAGCTAGTAGACACTTCCATATAGTAATGTCATCGGTAAGTATTTTTCGAAAAAGTACATTTTAGAGAAAAATTCATTTTTTCTGTCCCTGTCAAAATTTGTCCAAATATGTAGAATTTTCCATTAAATCATTCAGCCCAATGGCCGTATTTTCCAAATTTTGGAGGCATCATCTAATGACTATGCACCAGTTGCAGGAGATGGATCGACCATGATAATTCAAGGGCAGTGCCAGATTAGCTTGGTGCCAACAGGCGCCAAGCTAATCTGGCACTACCCTTGAATTATCATGGTTGACCCATCTCCTGCTGTAGTGCCTGAGGGCTGAATGGGTTAATGGAGAACATGTGAAGGTTTAAGCTTATGGCTCAGTGTGTAGAATTTGCACAAAACTAAAAAGTTCTCAACCGTTCTGCATTTAGGAAGCAGACAACTGGACCACCCTGAGCGCGGACATGGAGGAAGTATTTCAATCTCAGGACATTGGAAAGGTATTACCTCATGCTCTTTTGTGATGTATAGTTCATTAACCTATTTACGCATGCAACCACAACCACAGGTACTGTTAACAGTACCTGTGACTGCATGCACAAGGGGGTGTATTAACTGATTATTTTGAATTAGTTGATCAAGTAAAGTTAAAATCAGTTTGGTGCCTTTTACAAAGGGACCAAATGGAATATTTCAGTTCATTCAGTTGGTACCCCCACCCGGGTTTGCCCTGGGGGACTTGGGTGGAGTAACTACTTTTTAGTTCCCAGGGTCACCCTGGTCAGCTCCACAGGGTGGGTTTTCTTCTGTATTCTGGGGCATGTGTTTCTGTTTACCCTTGGTCCATTCACCTGTATTTGTCTTTTTAAAACTCTCCCAACTGTCTGCACTGCCTGTAGCTCTCGATATTGGATGTGTGTTGCTAAATGGCCTTAGCTTTATTTAGGCCCCATGGCGTAGGTTTATTTAACGTATTGGACCGGCTGGCGACATATATTCAATATTCTGTTTATTTTTTTTTCACAAGCAGTGCAGGCACGTCCTGAGAAAGCCTTGTTGCTGTCGGGACGTTAAGCAATGTACAATCAATCATTCAGTTGGTTTGTTCGTAAAAGCTTACAGTTTGGGCATGTTACGGGTAAAATTTGTTTCTTCTTAAAAAAAAAAAAAACGATTATGTGTGCAGTATACTTTATATATAATTAATTGCCCGGGAACCCAGAAGTCCTTGTATAATGCAAAGTTTTTTTTAAAATGTTGTTTATGTTGTAATTTATGTTGTTGGGACCTGGGGTAAGATGGCATTATATTTGAATTTTGTTATATCTTTATGATAAGCGAAGTTGACTGTATGTTTTCAGATTACTGAGAAACTTGCAGGAATGCAGCAGAGTCTGGTGAGTTGTTTTGAATGTCATTCACACCTTTTAGATCACATGGACTTTATTCTTATTTGCTATGCCTATGAATTTTGTTTCCTCAAAAAACATTACCGATGACATTACTATTAGGAAGGTACACTTAGCTTAGATTCCAGCCTCCAAAACGTTGTGTGTTGCTATCCAACCAGGGACGTAACTCTAGCCAGCAGCAATTACCAAGTACCCTGGGTAGCCTCCCTTCCTCCTCACGTGAGTTGTCTACTCACGCCAGTCTTATGCTTAGCTGCCTTGTGAAAGGATTGCCGGTTTTAGTCTCTGCAAGTTTCGTCGACTGGATTATCTTCTACCTTGGTCAAGCTTTCGCTAGGATATGGCGAGGTAAGGCCTCGGACAATGCCATTGAGCCGACGGGATGAGGTTGGCCCTGACATTTTCTGGGCATTTACAGCAGTTTTGTCGTTGTTTTTCAACTTTGCAGCTCGGCAGACCGGTTGTGAGCGCATTTCTCGTGGCCTTAGGCGCCACACGCGGTCGTGTTTCACATGTATGCTCTATGTTACAGTGCAGGGGACGACCTGCCCTTTGGTGGGGCCTTTCTGTGGCCATCGGCGCCGGGTGTTGCGCGCCACGCATTGGGCCCCTGTTCGGGTGGTGCTTCCGGCCAATGGGTGAAACGGGCGTCCCGGGTAGGAGGAATTCTGGCCCCATCGATGGGAGGTTTACCGGCATGGGCATCGGAAGTCACTCCACTACGCGGCCGATGAGGTACTGTAATCTTCCCCCCTCTGGCGCCTACCCCCTGCCAGAGCCTGGGCAGGAAACGCATGCGCTCGCAACCCAGTGGGCGAGCTTACAGGTGAGACACCTTTTCTCAGGTTCTAGCGAACTAGACTTGCCAGCTCCCCTCGACCGTCGTCTCCTCCACGCTACGGCCATGTGTCATTGGGCGCTACTCCTATTTTCCCGCCTGATTAGCACGCCCTGCTACTTGCTCGTACTAAAGTCCTCCACCTTAGGTGCTTCGGGTAGAATCCCGCCTGATTAGCCTATGGCACCATATTGCACCTCGCACTCTTGGCGCTCCGCGGTGGTGCAGCGGATTGTGTTCTTCGAAGCAACCCTCGTCGGGCTCCTAGGGCCTACTTTATGCAATGCACTCTGCCGTTTGCGCGCTCATCCTGCTCTGTTCTCGGACGTGCACTCGGAGCTCGCCCGCTCTTAGCAGAGCTGCTATATTTTATCCTGTGACCCCTTAAGTCCTACGAGACCTTGCCCGCCCGCTCACTCTTAGGAGCGCGGCCGGCAGCGGCTGGTGTCGCCCCGCTACTCAGTGAACAACCCTGTGCCCCGTCCATCCTTTCGAGACCTCGGCCGGGGGCTCAGTCAAGGAGGTGACCGGCGGCGGACGGAGTTACCCCGCTACGCAGTGATGCTTACTCTGGCCCCTCACATGTCTTCCGGTCCTCACTGCCCGCGCTTGAGGATGGCTCGACAGTGGCGGATGCCCCACCTTCCAGCAGGGAGCATACTCTTGTCGGCGGTCTTCCCGCCAGGGCCCAGGAGCCAGGGGACCACTGGATGTTATGGGGGCACAGCACAACACACTGTCAGGTCATGCACGGCCTTTGCCTCCCGCTACTTGGCGCCTGGCCTAAGCTTCACATCTGGGGCGCTTCGGGAGTTCTCAGCGACCGCTCCAGCCCAGATCTAAGCGAGAGGGCTACTCTTTGGCCTTCCGGTCCACAGCCCACACCACCACACTTGGGCTTGCAGCCGCTCATGTCGCTCCACCTTGCGGTGACGGATCGGCAGCGACTTCGGATGCCCCACTACGCAGTGAACAACAGGCCACCTAGCCAGACGCGGCTAATGGATCTGGTCCACCTGCTCCACGGAGCCTGGCCGACAGCGGCTGATGCCGCCCCGAACCACGATGAATGACAGCGCCCCTAAGCCGGACGAAGCTACTGGAATTTGTCCGCCCGCTCCACGGAGCCTGGCCGACAGCGGCTGATGCCGCCCCCCACCGCGATGAATGACAGCACCCCTAAACCGGACAAGGCTACTAGAATTTGTCCGCCCGCTCCACGGAGCCTGGCCGACAGCGGCTGATGCCGCCACACACAGCGGGGAACGACAGACCTTCTCAGCCGGACGAGGTTACTGGATCTTGTCCGCCCGCTCCAGAGTTAAGAACGGAGCCTGGTCGACAGCGGCTGATGCCGCCCCGCAACATGGTGAGTGACAGACCTTCTAAACTGAATGAGGCTACTGGAACTTGTCTGCCCGCTCCACGGAGTTGGGCCGACAGCGGCTGATGCCGCCCTGCACCGTGGTGAGTGACAGACCCACTAAGCCAGACGAGGCTATTGGATTTTGTCCGCCCACTCCACGGAGTCTGGCCGACAGCGGCTGATGCCACCCCGCACCGCGATGGACAGCAGACCCTCTCAGCCGGACAAGGCCACTGGATCTCGTCCGCCCACTCCAGAGTTAAGAACGGAGCCTGACCGACAGCGGCCTCGGTCGCTCCGCATCGTGGTGAACAACAGTGCACCGGGTCTCTAGGTTCCCGCAGATGCCTCGCTAGTCCATGGTCGACAGCTGGCACAGGACGGAGGTGTGGGGTAAATCGCAGGCACGGATCGCACTTGTCTTCAGCCGCTTGCCTCTCATTGAGGCCCTCGCCTGGGCGGCGTTTGGACCAGAGCCGCCACGGGCGTCTTCTCCCCCACAGAGGCACCAGGCCCATTACGTGACTATGTTGGGGGGGCTCTGGGAGGTCAGATAGAGCAGCCCTCCTCCCGGTCTCGCTGTCCTGCTCGCAGCTTGTCTCCCCCCTCCGGCCACCATGGGAGTGCCTGCCCTTCGCCTCGGCCCCAGCACCAGGTAAGTCCATTCTTCTGCCGGTGGGAGGTTGGGCCCATCGGTGGAGCTCCTCGCCTAGAGGATCGTTGCTTCTTCTCCCCGAACCCCCCGCATGCTCTCCTCGCAGCTGTTCGGCATCGCCCTCCTTCAGGCCCTAGGCACAGTGACACGGCAGTGTTTGGAAGGGGCCCTGCCACTGTTTCTGCGGGCTCTTCCTCTGGGGTGTGCCCTCTTGCCCCAGTGCTCAAGCGGAGGGCCTTGGCTTCTGGAGATGCCACGCAGCAGCCTACGAGATGGACGTCCCTTCCTCAGCCAGCCAGCTCCTCGGTTTGCACGTAGGCCTTCTAGACGGCAGCAATAGTCCAGGGGTATCTTTTTTCTCGGCTCGCAGGTAACCCATGTTCGTCCCCGGAGATGTCGAAGTTCAAAGTAGAGAGCGGTGCAGCGGCAGCAGAGCTACATCGGGACGGCACCTTCTTCTCCGCTTCCAGGGGGCCGGCGGGATCGGCATCAAGCTCTGCCAGGGCTGCTTGCGAGGCTCTCCCAGGCCTTTCCTCCCCCCCCCCCACCCCCCAGCCCCCTCCCCCCTTCCTTCGGTTGGTGTCACGGCAGGCAGGAGGTCCTGGGCACTGCATTGTCGATGGCCGCACAGCTTCAAGACGACGGCTAGCCTGTTCAGCAACTCCCTGGTCTCCGCTGGGTTCCTGGTTCTCGCAGCACTGGTGGTTGTCTCAAGCGCTGGACGACTTCGGGGATCTGGATACTTCTGCACCGCTACATGAGTGGCAGTCCCTGGCGGTAGTTGTGGACCGGGCAGCTTTTCACTCTGCCTACTCTATGGACCCACAGCCAGCTGCGTACTTCGGCAGGGACGCTGTCAGGCGGGTGGCGCTGCTTGCCCTGGGTAGTGAGGTCACAGCTTTGACAGGCTCCCCTCGGTGGATCCCTGCTCCTGGCCTGGCCTGTGAGGCGGGCATGACGTCGTTCTTGGACGTCTGGCTCCCTTCCGGCTGCCCGCTTGACTTGGACCTCGCCCTGCGGACTTGGGTGTCTGTCCAACCTCAACACGATACGACTACCTGAGCTCCAGTCAGGAAGTTGGCAGCACTAGCCCTGCAAGTGTCCCGCACCGCGGACGTCCTGACTCAGGTGTGGCTACAGCTCCTGAGGCCCTTCAGCGCGATGGCAGACTTGTTCCGTTCGGTCGACCCTCCTCGCATCCGATACTACTGCTTCTCCTGCTTTGGCGCCCATCTTCAGGAGTTTTAGAAGCTATCTTCCCGGGGCCCCTGCTGGTCTGTCCTCTTCTGCAGAATGGTGGGCCCCGTCTCGCTGGACGGGAGGGGGGTGGGGGCGGGGTTTACGTCAGGAGTGTCTCTCCTCTCCCCGGCCCGACCAGTCGCTCAGCACGGACGCAAGCCTCGCCGGCTGGGGTGGACGCTGCTCTCGGACCTCGGCCCGACCACGGGCCTTCGCCGCCGTTCCTAGCGGCACACGCCTCTACTACTCGAGTGAAAGGCAGTTGGCCCGCTCTCCTCACTTGGGACACCCTCATCATGGAGCGGGAGGTCTGGGTCCTCACCGCCATCACAGCAGTCGCGACCCTTCCCAGGTCTTCTAGTTCTGTGTGCTACCGGACTCCCTAGCGGTGCAGCGCCCACGACTCGCCTCTGAGTGCCCCCTCCGCACCGACCTCTTTGGATGTTATGCAGGCAACGGGGAGGCACCCATGGTCGACCGGGGCGCGACGGATGGACCTCACTTCTACCCTCGTCTCCCCTGTTGCAGACCCACTCGCCTGGGCGGTGGATACCCTCTCCGCATCCTGGGATGGCCTCCTCACTCGGGGCTGGTGCCCTCGGTCTTACGGAAGTTCAGGGGCGGCTACGCAGTGCTTCGCCTGGTGGCTCCGGTCAGCGGGATCAAGTGCTGGACTACCGATCTCCTGAGCCTCGCCTTGGATCCTCCCCTGGGATTCCCCATGCCTCACACAGTGCCGGTTAGACATGGCAAGATCTTTTCCCTTCGTCGGAAAGACCCCTCCTTCGCGCCTGGAGATTTTGTGGCATGCATGCCCTCGCCACTAGAGACTTCTTGGCAAGGCAGACAGTCTACCAGGGGCAGTGCATTCCTTGCTGTCCTGGGGCGCCTTCAGCGCATCTCCCCCACGAACCTGACGAGGTCCCCCTCGCCGAGTTCTTCTGGTGGCTCTGCGCAAATCAGGCCTGGGCGCCTATCACCAACAGGGGCGATCTGTCTATGGTGGCACTTACTTACTTACTTACGCCTGTCACCCCTACCCGGGTATAGGCCGTCGACGAGAGATCTCCAGCAACTCCTGTCCTGTGCTTCTCCTTCGATTCTACTCCAGGTGGTTCCCAGTCTCTTGATGTCTGCTTGGAGGTCTCGACGCCAGGAGTTTCTCGGCCTACCTCTTTTCCTCTTTCCCTGGGGGTTCCATGACAATGCCTGCCTAGTGATACTGGAAGCTGGCTTTCTCAGACTGTGACTGATCCATCCCCATCTTCTTCGCCCAATTTCATTCTCTGCTGTTATCTGCTCTGTTCTCTCCCAGAGTCTGACGTTGCTGATCTTCTCTGGCCAGTGGATTTTCAAAATTCTTCTAAGGCAACTGTTCATGAAGGTCTGTACTCTGTTGACTGTGGTTTTTGTCAATCTCCAAGTCTCTGCTCCATATAGGAGAACTGCTTTTACATTGGAGTTAAAAATCCGGACTTTGGTGTGTTGTGACAGCTCTCTGGAACTCCACACTTTTTTCAACTGGAGAAAGGCTGCTCTGGCTTTACCGATTCGTGCTCTGACATCTGCATCAGTGCCGCCTTTTTTGTCTATGATGCTCCCGAGATAGGTGAAGGACTCCACCTCCTCCAGTGGTGCCAGCAAGCAAGACTGGTTCTTCCCTGGTTGCGTTCAGCCTCATTGTCTTTGTTTTCTGTTTGTGAATGGTGAGGCCCACTTGGGACGAGATGTCAGCAAGCCTCGTGGTCTTGTCCTGCATTTGTTGATGAGTGTGGGACAGTAAAGCCAAGTCGTCTGCAAAATCGAGGTCGTCAAGCTGTGTCCACAGTGTCCACTGTATTCCACTTCGTCTGTGCTCTGTGGTCATCTTCATGACCCAGTCTATGGCCAGTAGGAAGAGGAACGGAGACAGCAGACACCCCTGCCTGACACCAGTTCTGACCTGGAGCTCCCTGGTGAACTGCCCTTCGTGGATCACGCGACATGTCATGCCATCGTAGCTGCTCTTGATCAGGCGGACGAGCTTTGTGGGTACACCGTAGTGTCGTAGGAGTTTCCACAGAGTCTCTCGGTCCACACTGTCAAATGCTTTCTCATAATCCACAAAGTTGACGTACAGCGGGGAGCTCCACTCCAGAGACTGTTCCACGATGATGCGGAGAGTGGCGATCTGGTCTGTACATGATCGGTTTTTCCTGAATCCTGCTTGCTGGTCTCTCAGCTGGGGGTCAACGGAGCTCTTCATTCTCTCCAGGATGATCCTGTTGAAGACCTTTCCTGGTACTGACAGCAAGGTGATTCCTCTGTAGTTGGAACACTTGCTGAGGTCGCCTTTCTTGGGAAGCTTGATTAGGTACCCCTCCTTCCAGTCAGCCGGCATCACCTCCTCTTCCCAGATCTTTCCAAACAGTGGGTACAGCATCTCCACTGTTGTCTCTAGGTCTGCTTTCAGAGACTCCGCTGGGATGCCATCTGGGCCTGCTGCTTTGCCGTTCTTCAAAAATGCCACTGCTCTTCTGATCTCTTCCCGGCTGGGTCTGTCACAGCTGATGGGTAGGTCGGTCTCTGCCGGCTGGATGTCTGGGGGGTCGGGTGGGCTAGGTCTGTTCAGTAACTCTTCAAAATACTCGGCCCATCTGTCGAGTTGGTCTGCTCTGTCTACAATAGGCTTGCCTTCTTTGTCTTTTACTGGTCTTTCTGTATGGCCATACTTGCCTGACAATCTTCTGGTAATGTCGTAGAGCTGTTTCATGTTGCCACTGCCTGCTGCCTTTTCTGCCTCTGCTGCCAGGCTGTCTGTGTAGGCCCTCTTGTCTGCCCTGATACTCCTCTTCACCTCGCGGTTGGCTTCCCAGTATTCCCCCTGTGCCCTTACTTTGGCTGCTCTCGTGTGACTGTTGTTGACAACTGCTTTCTTCTGCTTCCTCACTTCTATCTTCTTCAAGGTCTGTGCCGACAGCCAGTCCTTGTGATGGTGTTTCCTGAACCCTACAGTGTCTTTGCAGGTTGAGTTCAGCGCCTCTCTAACTGCCTTCCACTGCTGCTCTGTGGTGACCGCCTCCTCTTCATTTACTAGCTCCTGTAGCACTTGAAACCGGTTGGACAGCACCAGTTTGAACTCTTCTCTCACTCCAGTTTCTCTCAGGAGGCCTACATTATAGCGCTGTCTTCTTGTTGTCTCTGTGCGGCTTTTCTTTAGCTTGAGCTTCATTCTTAAGGTAAGCAGATGGTGGTCTGAGGCGACATCTGCTCCCCTCCTCACTCGAACATCTTGAAGGGATCTTCTAAATTTCTTGCTAATGCAGATATGGTCTATTTGGTTCTCTGTTGTATGGTCAGGTGAGACCCAAGTTGCCTTGTGTATTCTTCTGTGTGGGAAGATGCTGCCTCCAATGACAAGTCGGTTTAGAGCACAAAAGTCTACAAACCTCTCCCCGTTCTCACTCATCTCCAAGCCTAGTCCCTGTCTCCCCATCACCTCTTCGTATCCTGTGTTGTCCTCCCCTATTTTGGCATTAAAATCGCCCATGACGATGGTGATGTCTCGCTCCGCACATTTGTCCAAGGCACTCTGGAGTCGGTCGTAAAACTCTTGTTTCTCTTCCTTGTCACTGTCATTTGTGGGCGCATAACACTGGATGACGTTCAGCTTGAGCTTTTTCTTTGTTCTAAAGGCTGCTGTGATAATTCTTGGCCCAAGAGGTTCCCAGCCCATCAGCGCTCTCTGTGCCACTGGTGACAGCATGAATGCTACACCTTCTGTATGGGGGGCATTCTCCTCTTCATGACCTGAATACAGAATCATCTCCCCACTTAACAGCCTTTTCTGTCCAGACTGCGTCCATCTGGCTTCACTGATACCTAGCAGGGAAAGGTTGTACTTTTGCATTTCCGCTGCTATCTGGGCGGCCTTGCCGCTTTGGTACATGGTCTTGACGTTCCATGTGCCCATGGTTGTATCCCTGGATAGAGAGAGGCGGCTCGGTCCTGTGGCTTCCGAAGACTTCCGGCTTTCACCACAGGACGTCATAAGTCTTCTGGTAGAAGAACCTTCCTCCTCCAGGAAAGGAATTACTGTTAGTCTTTTCGTCGGCGTTTTTGTAGCTATTTCCTTTTTTGCAGGGTGGGGAAGCTACCCCCACGCCCAACCCCCTTACTAGGAGGACCAGGGGTTTTCTGTCGGGGTACGGGTCACCTTCCCTTAGACCATGTTGGTTCACGGCACCTTATTTCATTCGGTGCACCCCTCTCACGAGGGACCCCCTATCCACCACCCAGGGGACGCGCCTCAACGCCATATGGTCCCAGCGCGAGGCTATGGTGGCACTACGATCTGAAAAATACTTACCAATGACATTACTCGAACGTCCCTCCCGCCTACCCCGCTTGCCCCCATGCGCTAAGATAAGACTGGCATGAGGAGGAAGGGAGGCTACCCAGGGTATTTGGTAACTGCTGGCTAGAGTTACGTCCCTAGTTGGGTAGCAACACACAACGTTTTGGAAGCTGAAATCGGTTAGCTAAGTGTACCTTCCTAATTGTAATGTCACTGGTAAGTATTTTTTTAAAAAAATACATTTTACAGAAAAATACATTTTTTTTTTCAAATTCAGATTGTTGTATTAACTCTTTCACACCTGGTGACCACTTTCACAACTTTGAGAGGTGTCAGTAAAGACTGTCAGCTGTGGCAGATAGCTTGACCATGATACAAGGGTTATCTTCGTGCCTTCCCATTGGTACCAGCTGCTAATACCTAGTACAAGTCGGCCTCATTATATCATATCGGAAGTCAGACCGCATTATTGGTGTTCATGTTAATGTGGTGCTAAACTTACGTAGGTTTATGAAGAAAGACAGTAAGCAAAACATCCTTTGGCTGAGTCCTGTCTTAGTTGGCCCGCGCACATGTCAACTAAGGCTGGAGTCAGCCAGAAGACTATTTGCTCTTTGGGTTTCTGCTTGGGAGCCACAGACCTGACCGTGGCAAGTGTGATTTAGCCCTGATGTAATACTGAGGCTGACCTTTATTTCTAATGCCTATTTCTGCATTCCTGTTACCTTTGACTGTCGTTTAATTTGTTCCTATGCCTGTACCCTTTATTCCGTGTTAAAATTTCCTTCAGCAAATACTTGTGGACACACCAGACTATGTGGAGAAATGCCAGCATTTGGAGAAGCTAAAAAACAGACTGGAGGCACTCATCAGTCCACAGCTTATCGCTGCTTTCAACTCTCAGTCCCTAGGTAAGACAAAGCCCTCAGTTGGCTATCGTCGGCCGGCACTTACATTTGCCATATCTGGCCTGTGCTTCCCAAATAACACCCTACATCGGTGGCACAGCTGACAGGGATTTTAGTCAGCAGGAGACATAGATTGTGATGAGCCCCTGTATTGTCAAAGCTCATGTGAACCTTTGTCACGCGAGGTTTCAAAGTTAGCAAGTAAAGGTGTGTGTACTGTGTATCCATGTTAACTCTTTCAGCCCGATGGCCATATTTCCCAAATTTGGGAGGCGTCATCTAATGACTATGCACCAGTTGCAGGAGATGGATCGACCATGATAATTCAAGGGCAGTGCCAGATTAGCTTGGCGCCGACAGGCACCAAGCTAATCTGGCACTACCCATCTCCTGCTGTAGGGCGTCAGGGCTGAATGGGTTAAGATTTTGTTCACTGTTAGCTGTACACATAGATCAGTATTTATTAGTAACACTGCATGTGCTTTACACTATAATACATACATTTGTGCTGTACAGTAATACCTGTTTTGAGCAACACTTTTGGGAGAAAAAAAGTCTTAACTCATTAACCCTGAGTCCCTACAGCAGGAGATGTATTGACCATTGTATCGCACACAGACTCTCCCCAGTCACACGTACAGACTCGCAGCACAACAGACTCGTGCACCGCCACTGACTCAGACGGGCGCATTCTTGCAGTATAACTCAAACACTATTTCTCTTTCTTCTAGGCCCTTTTACTCTTAACAAAACAAATAACAAATAACTCAAAAGATCCTTTACATAGGGGCTAGTGTATTCCACATACAACCGTCCTTGCTGACAGCACAGCCCATACTAACTACTCTCTGCCTCGGTCAGACTGAACTCACGCCTAAAACTCCATGCAAAACGCTTTCCTTACGATTGCATGTGTCCTTGTGCATACACGGGATATTTTGTCACAAGACAAACAGCTGACAAGACCGTACTATACAAAAACCCTGTGTGAACCTGTCACGTGGTGGAGTTGTAGTCGTAGTATGATAAACACACCAGACGCACGCACGTAAGGTTCTTTTAAATAAACCTCATTCAGCTGCAATCCGTCACACGTGGCTTAAGGATGTAGACAATATTGTAGTAACAGTTCCAACAATATTTTAATTCAGCGATGCGATCTCCACACAATGCACTTCCAAATGCATCAACACTGATACAAAGTCTCTCCTGCAAATATCCACACTGCCGACACAAAGTCTCTCTACAACGTACACCACACTGTTACGCTGTATCTCTCACAATGTACACCCTATACGGGCCACGTACCTACGATAACTGTGTGTCTCTACAACTGACAAATGCAAGACAATGTATGAACGTGCTTTCCTAGCGCCCTCTTTATATATACTACCAATTTCCAGAATCATCTATGAAAATCATACAACGCAACCAATTAGAACGAAACACGCAACCGAAACTCATTAAAATAATCTTTCTAGAAAAACTACAATAGGCTACACAAATTTGGCTGCTCACTTCAGCTCCAAATCCTTGGTAAAATGACATCTCATAAAAGTATGGAAGACAGTTCACAAACTAGTCGGAAAATTCAAGAACATTCACGGTCCTTCATAACACGCAAAAAAAACGGCTGATGGCCTCACGTGCACAGTAAACAACTTGTTGCGAAGTGTCGCTAATTTACCGACGTCACACATACGAGGTCACTAGACAGTGCGACCTTTCTAAAACGTTCTGGACTAAACTTAGCGTATCATAACGAAGTGAATTCTGCTCTGCGCAACTGAAAGAAAATGTTACTTAAAAAGATACGTGAATCATAACCATGATAGCTCAAATAAATATCGGATCGTTTCCTACGATTAACACATGTATGCTCTCACAGGACAACACAACCACAATCGTAACAAAACCCTATGCATGGGCATAGAGCTTCATCACAACCATGATAATTCAAGGGTAGTGCCAGGTTAGCTTGGTGCCTGAACGCGCCAAGCTTATCTGGCACTACCCTTAAATTATCATTGTCAATCCATCTCCTGCAACTGGTAGCCAGTCATTAGGCAACACCACCAAAATTTGAGAAATGGGACCTTGGGGATGAAAGGGTTACAAGACAGGTGCTCTCTCAAGTGAAGTCTGAAAGGGCAAGAGTGTCACCTGTTGTTAACCCTTTTCATCCTGATGCTCTACTGCTTAAAATAATTTGACTATGGTAGTTCAAGGGTGGTGCCAAAATAGCTTGGCGCCTCGGGTTCCAAGCTATTTTGGCTCCTTCCTTGAACTAAAATGGTTGATCTATTTCCTAATCTGCAATGCAGCCTTAACAGGATAATAAGCAAAACGTGGTGACCAACCAGTCGTTCTACTTGGCTCACGCTGTGTTTCAGCGTTAGCCTTGGACTCTGACTGTGTATGGTGCGACCGGTTTTCGCCTGGTCGTTTTCACTTGTTCTGGCTTCGGACTTCGGTGCTTCACCTGCGTCAGTGCCTGTTCTGCCTTTGAGGCGGGCTTCGTTGCCTGCGCTACCGGCCTGCCTCTTCTGCGCCTTCCTGGAGTGGCCCGGTCTTCGCGGCACTGACTCTTCGGGACCCCCCCCCCCCCCCCCCCTGCCGTCGCGCGTTGTGGGTGTGTTGGAGGTTCCTTCCCCCCCATCCCCGCTTCGACTGAGAGATAAGGTAGCGGTAATGGCCCTCGGCTGGACCCCCAGGGCCAGGCGCCAGCTTTCTTCAGAGGCACTTCGTTTCACTTGTGCTTCATTGTACCATGGTGCGCCCGACGCTCGTCTTAGCTTGGCGGGGCCCCAAGTGCCCTCGCAGTTAGCGTGTGGTTAGCGCCGGCTTCGTTCAGAGGTGCTTCGTTTGCTTGTACTTGTACCATTGTGCGCCCGACGCTCGTCTTAGCTTGGCGGGGCCCCTCGGCCTGGTATGGCTGCTCGACCTGGCATGAGCTACGGCGGCCTACAGAAGGAAGCGCCTGTGAACCTTGCCAGCATGAGCGCCGTCACCGTCTAGCAACCGGTCGGTTCCTTTGCTGCCCCCCCTCCGTTCCGGAGATGTGATTACATGCACCCGCTCTGACCTTGTGGAACGGACGACACGTCAAACACTTACGCCCAGCACTTACCACAGGACTGCATCCACTGCAAAGCCCGCTGACTTTTCCGAGGCGTTGTATAATAATAATACCGGTTATTATATAGGTGCTTTTTCCCAATTCGGCGAATGGGCTCAAAGCGCCGTGAAGTGAACCCAACACGCACGCTCACGTGACACACACGCATTCACTCTGAAGACAAACACAGTACAAGACAGACACAGGACATTCACGTGGTGCGAAGGGTCAGCTCAGCTACTGAGGTTTTGGAAATTTTGATCGCTTGTATTTGAAATTTATAAAGTGGCCTGAAACCGGTACCAAAGTGGAGGGGGTGGAAGAACCAGAGTACCCGGAGAAAGAACCCCGACGGTCCGCCAAAATTAATGGTGACATTTACTAGAGGAGAAAAATCAGATGCCAAAACCCGGTATCGAACCTCACACCTTTAGCATTGGTGGCAGGTGCCTTAACTAACCACTGCACCACGGACCGCGCCGCCCCAGAGTGCCCGCCTCACTGAGCCCAGCCTGCAGAGACACGCTTCGCGCCTTGCGTTGTTCACTGGCAGTCCTGGTATGTCTCTCCTCGACAAGCCCGCTGACTCTTCTGAGGGGTCATATAGCCGGCAGAGCGCCTGCCTCATTGAGCCTGGCCAGTAGAGACTTGTGCTCCATCGTCCGATGACCGGTCTTGGCCTGGAGACCTCCCGCTACGCCATCAGCTCCACTTACGCCCAGCACTTCCACAGGACTGCAGCCACTGCCAAGCCCGCTGACTCTTACGAGGGGTCGTATAGCCGGCAGAGTGCCTGCCTTGCTGAGCCTGGCCTGCAGAGACGCGCTTCGCGCCTTACGCTGTACCCTGGCAGTCCTGGTATGTCTCTCCTTGACAAGCCAAGCCCGCTGACTCTTATGAGGGGTCATATAGCCGGCAGTGCGCCCGCCTCATTGAGCCCGGCCAGTAGAGACTTGTGCCCCATCGTCTATCGTGGCGCCCCCCCCCCTCCCCTCCGCTCCCGGAGCAGCGACCGCACTGACCTTGTGGATTGGATGACACGCCAGACACATGAGCCCAGCCTTTCTAGCAGGACTGAAGCCACCCAGATGCCCGCACAATCAAAGAGTCCGGCCTGCAGAGATGCGCTTCGCGGCGTCGTCGTCCTCTGGCTGTCCTAGCTTGTCTCGCCTCGGAACACTCGCTGACTCTTACGGGGAGTCATATAACTGGCTCTCTCCGCCTCTCGGAGGCCGCCAAGCAGAGGCCGGTGTCCCTTCGTCTGCGGAGTACTCGGGACCCTCTCGTTCGTCCGGGAACCAGCGTGGGAAGGACCGCAACCCGCAACACCCTAGCACACGCAGCCCTCGGCCTACGGCCTTACCGCATTGATTACGTCGGGTCTCGTCTGATCACTGAAGTTCCGCGATGTCGGCGCTCCTGTCTTCGCAGTCGCGGCAGCCCGGCCCCCCCCCCCCCCCGCCCCCCCCCCCTCCTGCCTCAAGAGGTAGGAGCCACTTCGTGGACGCAAGACGGCAGGTTCGGAGTGTCAAGTTGCTTCCACAGCCCTCTGCCTTCGGGACGCCTTCCGCCCAGCTCCTATGGTCCGGCTTCCGGGACTATGACTTCATCTCCGACCGTCGCCCAGTGGGACTCGACCTTGCCTTTGACAGGACTCGTGGGTGGCCCTTCCCAGTTCTCTCCTGCTCCCTTCGGCCTTGGACCCTCCGGCACTTTGCCACATGGCGGCGCTGCTCTCGTCAACGCACCCTTCCCTGGGGCTTGGACAAGACTGCGTCACTCGTCTGGAACTCCTTGGCTTGCTCGGGTTCCTGGAGCTGCTCACCCTATGCTTCGTCCACAGCATCGAGGACGCCAGGCGCCCTTCAGGGTCGCCCTTCTTGGAGATCTCCTCACCCTTGCTTAAGTGGCCTTCCGGGCGGCGTTTCTTCGTTGGTCAACGCCGTACCTGCCGCCGCCTTGCGACCTGTTGTGTCGGGATGCCGTACTTCTGGCCCTGCTGCGGACTGCCCCCCGACCTGGCATTCCGGCAACCTCTGGATCCACGTTACCGTCGCAGAGGTCCTTCGGATCACCTTGCGCTCGTCGCCACTGCGTCGCTCCGGCTGTGGTCTGAGATTCCAACCAACGGGTTCTTCTGACGCATTGCTCCACGTCCTCTTGCACCCCACTTCCAGGAGGTATCTCCGCCTATCTTCGTCGGCGTGATCTACCAGTTAGGGCCTCCCATTCGGTCTCAACTTCAGCCCTTGGGTTCTCTCTCGCTTCATGGACCCCGTAGTCGCCTCGACCCGGCAGTCGTCTGCCAGTCCGACTTCGATCTACTTAGACGGCCTCCTCCAGTCGGAGGCCGACCTGGCGACAGACAGGGATGCACTCCTTCATCTGTTTTCGCTGTTGGGCTTCCTGGTCACCGCGGGCAAGTCGGACCTCACTTCCTCACGCCGCTTTGTCCATCTCGGCATGGAATTTGCAACCAACCTCAACCGAGTGCGTTTACCAGAGCCTCAGATCCAGAAGTTTGCTGCCCTAGCCGGCCAGTTGGCCCAGGAGGATGCGGCCCCTGCCAGAGTCTGGCTTCAGCTTCTCAGCTCATGAATGCTGCGGCGGATCTCCTCCCCCTTGGTTGTCTTTACTTTCTGCCGCTACAGCTGCACCTCCTGCTCCATTGGCGTCCGTCCTCCGGCGACGTAGCAGCCCGAGTGCCAGTGACTCAGATGCTGTGTCCCCATCTTTCGCGTTGGACGGACACTTCCTGGCTCGCTTCGGGAGTCCCCCTGGCCTCTCCGCCCCCTCAGCTCTCCCTCTGTGTTGATGCAAGTCTCTCTGGGTGGGGTGCCCACCTACTTCCGCGGTTCCTCACGACGTCCGGCCCCTGGCATCCGGACCTGGCGGACAATCACATCAACTGGTTGGAGCTGCAAGCGGTCTGGCAAGCCCTCATGGCGTGGCAAGCTCACCGCTGTCACCAGGAGCTACTTGTACTCTCGGACAGCATGACGGTGGTGTCCTACATTCAGAAGCAGGGCAGAACGCGCTCCCCCGACCGGTGCATGCTCCTCTACCGTCTGATGCACTGGTGCAAGGACCGCAGCATTTCTCTCCGGGCCCAACACATTCCAGGACGCCTGCACGTTTTGGCTGACTCAATCTCTCGGCGCGGCCAGTTACTGCACACGGAATGGACGCTCCACAGGGACATCTTTCGGATGATCTGCGCTAATTGGGAGACGCCTATGATCGACCTTTTCGCCACGCGGTGGAATCACCAGCTTCCCCTCTTCGTCTCCCTGATCCCAGACCCCATACCTGGGCAGTCGATGCGCTCTCCATTCCCTGGGATGGTCTTATCGCGTACGCTTACCCCCCGACGGTTCTCGTTCCCGAAGTCCTCCTTGACATTTGAGGGTGCAATGCGGTCGTCTTGTTGGTCGCCCCGTTCTCCTGGAACCAGTCCTGGACCACCGACCTCCTCAGCCTCGCCACGGGCCCCCGCTGCTGCTCCCTACACCGAGCACCACGCTCAAGCAACCCCGCCAGCCGCTGTTCCACCTGTGCCCGGAGCGGCTCCTTCACGCCTGGAGATTGTGCGGCAAGCCCGCACCACTAGAGGCTTCTCAAGTGCAGCAGTGGATGCGATCGCTACTGCCCGCAGACCCTCGACCAGACGTGTCTACGAGGGACAATGGCGAGTACTGTGCTCCTGGTGCGACGACCAGCGCCTCTCCCCCACCGAACTGTCGAATCCCCAGCTCGCGGACTTCTTCCTCTGGCTCTTCGGAGACCGAGGTTGGCCCCTATCACCACCAGGGCGTACCTGTCCATGATTGCCGACACCTACCGGCACCTCGGCCGCCCGGACCCCGGCGACTGCAAAGACCTCGCCGACCTTATGACTCACTTTGGCCTGCAGCCTCCAGTCCCCCGCTTGCTCATCCCTCGCTGGGATTACTGGGTACTGACGTTGCTTAACTCTGCCAGATTCGAACCGCTGCCTTCGGCTCGCTTCGCGGGCCTTCGGCCCGCTTTGCGGATGTGACTCATAAGACGTGCTTCCTGTTGGCCCTTGTCACTGCGGCCCGAGTTATAATAATAATAATAATAATACTGTTTATTGCCATTTGCCTTAAGACATAAAGCATAGGAATGTGTGCTGGTGTCGTTACAATTACAAACATCTCAGTCGACTCTATCACATAATTCAATGCTCTACACACACTGTCAAAACTTTAAAACTGAACAACTAATCTCACAACCCAATGCGTACCCATTCACACACCCATGCTCATTTCCCACACACACTGACACAACACACACGCCTATTAATCTAAAAGTCTAAATTAATTAAAGGTATATCGTTTAAAATGAAAACAGACTATCATAGAGTAAATATGTCACTAATTTAGCGATCACAGTCGGGTGTAAAACTAGTTGATATATATCGTAAGACTAGGCTAATACTGATATGCACTATTCTCTCGACCGTCGGGGGCGCGCCCTGCCGGGGAGGAGACTCATGGAGTCAACTCGACCAAAAGCGCCACCAACAACCAAGGGGATAGCACAAGGGATGGGCGAGGGCGAGGTGCTCTGTAGGCCGGCCACACAATACCATACACATACGCACACTCACTCAGTCATTCACGAAAACATCAGTCCTCGGCAATGAAACTATGATCGGCCCACAGAGCACATCATCGCACGCTTATAGCACTGAAAGGGCTCGGACAGCACTAGGGTAAAAACTGTTACTAAAACGGTTTGTCCGTGCTTTGAGAGCAGAGTAGCGGCGACCAGACGGAAGCAGTTTAAAGAGACAGTTAGCCGGGTGTGTAGTGTCGCGTGCAATAAGCCCTGCACGTCTAAGCAGCCGCTGTTGGTATACACTGTCAAGACTTGGCATGTCTCTGCCGACTATTTTAGATGCCGTCCTGACAACACGGTTCAGTCTGTGTTTGTCCCGTGCAGACACACTGCCATACCAGACCGCGATCGAGAATGTCAACACACTCTCGATCGTGGCCCGGTAGAAGTGCAGCATGCCAGTTCTGCTCACACCAAAAGCCCTCAGCCTTCTCAAAAAATAAAGGCGCTGCTGTGCTTTCTTTACAATGTTCTCTGTGTTTTGTTCCCATTTAAGATCATCGGAGATGGTGGTTCCCAGAAATTTAAAATGCTGAACAGTTTCTACGGTTTGATCGTGAACTACAAGAGGGGGGAGGACAGTTTTGTTGCGTCTAAAGTCCACTATGAGCTCTTTTGTCTTACCGACATTGAGTTCCAGATTGTTCTGGTCACTCCACTGCACAAGCTGATCGACCTGCTCCCGGTACTGGGATTCATCACAGTTTTTTATCATTCCCTCCACTGTGGTATCGTCAGCAAACTTAAACATTTGCGTGCCCTCACGACTCGCTCTACAGTCGTAAGTGAAGAGTGAGTACAGCAAAGGGGACAAAACGCACCCCTGAGGGGTGCCCGTGGACAGGGAAATACAGGAAGACACACGGTCACCCACTTTAACGACCTGCGGACGATCCAGGAGAAAGTCGAGCAGCCATAAGCAAATGGACTGTGGGAAAGAACCAATTTGTTGTAGTTTATCAAAAAACTTGGAAGGGACAATTGTGTTAAAGGCACTGCTATAATCTACAAAGAGAATGCGTGCGTATGTGTTAGGTTGCTCTAG
Source organism: Semisulcospira habei (assembly GCA_036245525.1). Classification (NCBI taxonomy): domain Eukaryota; kingdom Metazoa; phylum Mollusca; class Gastropoda; family Semisulcospiridae; genus Semisulcospira; species Semisulcospira habei. The sequence continues at coordinate 159,694,284 of BTPG01000002.1, forward strand.
GTGCTGAAGAACATGAAATAGAGCCAAAGAGACAGCGTCCTCTACGGACCTATTCCTTCTATAGGCGAACTGATGTGGGTCAAAACCCGGGTCAATAAGTGACTTCATGAAACACAGTACAAGTCGCTCAAGTGATTTCATGACAACACTGGTTAAAGCCACTGGTCTGTAGTCGTTTAGACATGTCACTTTGGTTTTCTTTGGAACTGGAATTATTGTGGATCGTTTGAAGCAATTTGGCACTTTACGCTGACTGAGTGACATATTAAAGATATATTAAAGTTACACGCACTGTCTACGCGCCCTGCCTGCCTGCAGTTCTGAACGGGTGGTTCCATGCAGCTCCTCACGGACCTTGCCTTCCTTGCCAAGGCTAGGTCTCCCCTGCCTGCGCCACAGGTGATTACCTTACGGCCGCTGAGAAATGTGCACTTTCCCTGGGAGACCAGGCGACAAGATCCTGTGCACGCCTGTCACGTTTACCTACACTGATCCAAAGCTGTCCGGAGAGGACGCTCACGCCTCTTTCTACCATTGAACCCAGGCAAGAACTGACATAACAGCCCAGACGATATCTTCCTGGCTATGCTGGGTCATACGGTCCGCCTACCAGGGCGTCTGCCCACAGGGAGCAAAGAGGCTTATGATACGCCCACATGAGGTACGAGCCATTGCCACGAGCGTCGCGTTCAACCGGAACTGCGCTGTCAAAGACATCGTGGCGGCCATGGGCTGGAGGGCAGAATCGACCTTCGCCCGCTTCTACCTCGGGGATCTGGCAGGCCAGCGAGACAACCTTGCACTGGTGGGGGACATCGCTACACCGCAACACTCCCTCCCGGCGCCGCGCGCACCGCAGGGGCACACTTAGCTAAAATTGTCGGGAGTTTGTGGCAGGGAGGTTGGCTCTGCCTATAGCCCTTGGCGCAGGTGTTTTGGGCGCGGCACCCTCATCCTTCTCGCAATTCTTCCATATAGTCATGTCATCGGTAATGTTTTTGAGGAAACAAATTATTTTTTCTCTAAAATATATTTTTTCGAAAAATACTTACCGATGACGTGACTCGGAGGACCCTCCCACCTGCCCCTCTTGCCGCTGGTGAGCTAAGTATTCTGACTGGTTGGTCACCACGGGAACCGGATGGGCAGGGACGGGAGACAACTCTCGGCCCCTCTGGGGGTTCCCCGAGTGCATCTCCCGGGTTGTGTTGTAACACAGCAGGTTCTTAGGCTAAAATTGAGTAAGTAGTAGACACTTCCATATAGTCATGTCATCGGTAAGTATTTTTCGAAAAAATATATTTTAGAGAAAAATTAATTTTTGTCTGTTACAGAGGACACTCAGCGCTTTACTCAGATGTTTGAAGACATGGACAGACTGCCACAACTTTACAAATATTACCACAAGTGTTACAAGGTAGACATTATGTTTTGTGTGGTAAAATTTTGTGTTCCCCATTCTTTCTCACTGTCTTTCTGCTTTTGTGCAGCTTAGTGGTACCACACAATATGTATCACACATGAGAAATGCTGTGTCCTGTGAATGGCTGAATGTGCACAAAATTGTCTGATCTACTCACTCACTGCACCCAGTGCACACACAAAAAAATGCTGCTGGCACACGCAAAACTGATCTTGACATACTTTCTGCTCAGTTGCGATATCATTTTGTTTTGATGACTGGCACTCAGTATTGTTTTGTTACAGCATTATGTATGAACATAAAAATACTTGCATCACATTACAAAGTAATATCTCAAAATTTGGACTGAGCCATGATGGAAGCTGTGTTGCTGTCTAGGTGTGTGTGGAAACCCATCTCACATTGAATTATTGTCAACAGAAAAGGTGGGTAAATATAGAATCTTATAATATATTGGTGTGTTTGGTTATACAGGTAATCTCTTTGTTGTGGTCTTAAAATTTGTATTTTACTCTCTTTCATACGTGGAAACGTTTAAAACCACTGGAGTGAGATTCTCAGTATCACCAAAATGCCAGTGTAGGAATATATATTTACCTCGCATTGTTACATTATCTTGGGACAACAGTTCAGTTAAATCTGAATGTAACTTTTATTTTTCAGACACAGATACTGCAGTCATGGAGGACGATCACAGAATCCCAGTCAGTCATGGGCTTGGTACAGTGGCTGACGGAACTGTATGACATGCTGTTGTCAACCTGGCATCTGCAGGTAATGAAGCCTAATTGTGTTAACCCCTTAACTCATTCTACCCCAACACCGAAATCCCAAAATTTTGCCGTTGTCTTCTGAAGACTGCATTGCAGTGCAGGACACAGATCAACCATGATAGTTCAAGGGTGATGCCAGAATAGCTTGGTGCCCATAGGCGCCAAGCTATTCTGGCATCACCCTTGAACTATCATGGGCGATCCTTATCTTGTTGTGGTGTGTCTGGGGTAGAATGAATTAAACTTCCAGAACTAAAAGATAGCATGTGTATTGACGATATCAGTGGATGAAAAGCCCAGACAGATGTGCCCCGCATGTTTGTCAGGGCTTATCATCCACTGTTTTCATTGAAACACTTGCTTTTTTGACCTACGTCTGATTTCTACTATGAAGTTATTTATTACGGCAAACACTGGCCTGGGGTCCATTTGCTTACTAGGCTGAAGAAAAGATTGTCTTGGTTGTTATTTGACCAGTGTTGCCCTGTGTTACTGTTACTTAGTTGTCATTTGACCTGTGGTTGTTCTCTGTTATTTCTTAAGTCCTTTTTTGCATGCAGATCATGTGGACATCACAAGTGTTCAAGGATCCTGTACCGGTTATATTGGACATGTTGACTGACTCACTGCTGACCCTTGACCCTTCGTTGTCCTCCTGTTTTGGTAGCCATCTGCAGCATAGTTCTGACACACTGGACACACTTGTCGAGCTGAAGCAGGTCATTATTATCTTGTGGGGAAGTGTTTTGGATAGTTGGGAGTGAAACAAGTGACTCTGCTGCTGGTCAGCCTGATTTTGGTACCCGGGAACAGCATCAGATGGCGTTCTTTGTGATCAAGTTATCATAGTGCTGAATTTACATAATGTCAAAAAATCAGCAAAAGGTCCTTGTACCAAAGTGAGCCTTAGCTTGCCTGCGCATGGATGTGCGTGGGCTAAGTAAGGCGCACGTCAGCCCAAGGACCTTTTGCTCACTGGGCATTCCTGTGGGAGTTTCAAGACCAGTGCGCATTATATTAGATACTGTGTAATGTTGAAGCTGACCTGTTTCAACAATTCTTTTTGTGTTAGGTTAATGGAGATGGCTTGATATAATAAGTTTTTTTTTTTTTCTGTAGCCATCTAAAGTAGTGTCTTTATGTACTAATCAGTCTAGTGGGACAGGAAAGGTAATACAATAGAACCACCTTTGTTTCCTCAAAATCCATTACCGATGGCATTACTGTATGGAATATACCCCTTTACTGACCGATTTCAGCCTAAGCACCCTTGTGTATACCTACTCAACAAGGGGCGTAAGCGAGAGAGAGAGAGTTGTAACCAAGTGACTAAGTAGTCTCCCCTCCCTCTATCCGGTCATGCGCCGTAACTTACCCCCAGTCGTACCCTTTGGACCGCACAGGACAGTCACTGGCTTCAGCCTCTCTCGTTTTGGATGTATTTCTCTTCTCTCTTCCACTTAGTGGCTTATAAAAAGGATGACGAGGTAAGGCCTCGGGTTATGCCTATGAGTAAACGGGCAGTTTACTTCTCGTCGGCACCTCCCTTGGAATTTTTTCGTTCGTTTGCGGGCTTAGCCCTCGACTGGTCGTGAGTACTGTTCACGGGCCTTTCGTGTACGGCCCACGTGTTGTTTCTAAATGGCGTCTGCTTTGTGTTGCAGTGTACAGCTTCGCACCTGCATGCGTTGCAAAGACTGTGTTACGGACGACCATACGCTGTGTCTTCCTTGTTCCGGCTGCTCCGCTGCTCGTTCCTGCACAGTTTGTGTGGCTTGGAAGGAACGCAAGTGGTCGCAGCTGTGGGAATTCTATCAGTGTTGCCGCCCTGGGGCTTCGGAAGCTACCACGCCGATGGGGAAAGACAGGTCAGTGCGTAGCTTTGTCATTCCGGTAGCCTCCGCCCCCCCCCCCCCCCCCCTCCTATCTCCTGCTCCGGCGGGCGACTTCGGAGATAGTGGGGCCCTCTTCTCGGCGCTTGTTGGACTCGGTACCATTGCCCTCTCACAGTGATGCCCGGTAGAGTCCAATCTATCTCACGTGGCCCTTCGCAAGGGGTGGCCAAGAGACCTTTGCCAATCTCGCATGGTCCTCCACTAGGGGTGGCCGAGAGACACGGCACGCGGGACTCCCTCCCGCCTTCGCTAGCTTCCGTTGTCACGCTTGACGGACGCGGTACCGTTGCCCTCTCACAGTGATGGCCGGTAGAGTCCTATCCGTCTCGCATGGCCCTTCGCAAGGGGTGGCCGAGAGACCTTTGCCAGTCTCGCATGGTCCTCCGCTAGGCGTGGCCGAGAGACAGGGCACACGGGACTCCCTCCCACCTTCGCTAGCTTCCCGTCGACTCGCTTGACGGACTCGGTACCGTTGCCCTCTGACAGTGATGGCCGGTAGAGTCCAATCCATCTCGCATGGCCCTTCACAAGGGGTGGCCGAGAGACCTTTGCCAGTCTCGCATGGTCCTCCGCAAGGGGTGGCCGAGAGACAGGGCCGCAGGACTCCCTCCCGCCTTCGCTTGCTTCCGTCGACACTGTCCGTCAGCCTTTGCTCGCCCTTGCAGGTTTCCATCTTCGGACTGGCGCGCCTTTTCCGCGCCACCTCGATAGGAGCCCGTCCCCGTGACGTTGGTCTCCTTCCCCCGGCGCTGTCAGGGCTGCCGGCCGTAGCCGGTCCCCTCGCGCCCCTCGGGCTTTGTTCGTCTCAGCCGTTCGCGCAGCCCTCCATAGGGGCCCTTGGCGCTTCGGTCGGATGCTTCCCCCTCAGGCCTTTTTTTCGGTGCTTCCTCCTTACACTTTGGTCTTACAGGAGCCTGGCTAGCACTATAGTAGTGCCCGGTTCCCGACAGCGCGTGCGTTCTGCTAGCTTTTCGCCTTCCTTCGCTCGCCGCGCCAGCGTCGTCTACCAGTACCGACTTTCAGATGCTGATTCTCCACTTCGGGACAGAGTTACAGTCTCTCCTGTGTTTGGGGTTGCTGACATTCGCAGCTTCCGGAGGACTTCGATCCTGCCTTTTCTCACTGGATCCTAGCCCTCATACACTCTGGTCTTGGATGCACCAGGGGGGCTGTCGGAGGCGACTGACACTTCGCATGCACTGACGAGGCAGCGTGTTTGATCGCATTTCTTCCCTTGGAGAGCTGCCCTCCATCTCCCCCTCAAGAGGACATCCGCAGCTGCGGTGGTTGTTTCTCTACAAGCGAAGCGTTTCAAGTCTTGGCCTCAGCCTCCGGGAATAAAGGTTCTGTTGGAGGCGTTTACGATCGCCTCGCCCTAGGCAAGCTCCATGATCGTGGCTCTTCGCTGACACGCGATGGTCCTCCGCCGTCGATATCAAGTTTCGGCAGGCATGGTATGCGGGACATTCTCTAGCTTGCATGCCCGTCTGTTTTCCTCCTGGTCTGGAGCACACTGCCACCCTGGCACATATTTTGGCGTGTGCAGATTCTTGGTCTTGTCTACTCAGGGTGGTGAGATGTATAGAAGAATTTTGGGAGCGGCGGGATGAGTCTCGTCTTCACGACATTCACTCCTTCGCATCACAGCTTTCGCGCAGTTCACCACTTTGCGACGAATTCTTGGCGGCCGCCGCGATTGTGGCCTTTGAGACGGGATGCCGTGCTGAAGGGCCGTCCGGGCGTCCCTGCGACCTCCGTCGCTCGGCTGCGCCGTGCCCCCCTTTCCCTTCCCTTGGTCCTACTTGGCAGCAGGTCGAGATTCAACTAGGACCTTGGGCACAGCACCCCTAGTTCGTTGCCTTTGCGGCCCCCCCACCCAGCGCGGGGACGGGGAACGCGCGTTTCGGAACTTCAGACCTTCTTCCACCGACACTGCCCCGCTGACCCCTCCAGGGCCTCCAGTCAGGAGGCTTTCGTTGCACAGCGACGCGTGGCATTTGCTGTTGCCAGAGGACCCTTGGATTCTTCACGCGGTCTCGGAGGGGCTTCTTATCTCGTCCCCCTCCGTTGAGACGGTCGCCACTGTGAACTTAGTTCCTTCCGATCGAGACAAGGTGGACGCGCTTCAAGAGGATTCGCAACCCTTCTTCGGAAGATGGCCACAGGAGTGGTGGTTCGCCACAACTCACCAGCGTTCTACAGCCGGCTTTTCATTGTCCAGAAGCCCGGCGGCACGTGGCGCCCGATCATAGACCTCGCGCCCTCCTTCCGGATGGACACAGTCGGATTTGCTGTTCGCCTCGACCTCTCCGACGCGTACTTTCTTGTTCCCATACATCCCGCTTCACGTCGTTACCTTCGCCGGCGTCGTCTACCAGTACGGGCTCTCCCTTCGGTATCCACCTCAGCCCATGGGTTTTACTCGGTTATGGATGTGGTAGTCGTAAGGCCAGGCGAGATTCCTCGAGCTTGACGTCCAACTACCTCGACAATCTGTTCCTCAGGGACCAGGACTTGGTCGCGCTGGTGACGGACAGAGACGTGCTTCTAGCTCTACTTCGTCTTCTCGGATTTCTCCTCAACGGCGGCAAGTCGAACCTGGTCCCTTCGCGTCGCTTCAGCCACTTGGGAATGGAGTTCTTGACCGACCTCAACAGAGTTAGTCTTCTGGAGCCTCAATTTTAAAACTGTCGGCCTTAGCACTGCAAGTTTACTTTGCGGAGACGCTTCTGGCCCAGACTTGGCTCCAGTCCCTAGACCTCATCAGCGCGGCGGCGGACTTGCTACCGCTCGGCAGGTTTATGCTCGACCGCTACAGCTTCATCTCCTGCTCTGCTGGTGGCCTTCTTCAGGGAATCTCTTGGCGATGGAAGTCTCTCTCTCTTCCCCTCCCCCGACGTTCTCCATTTGCTCGAATGCGAGTCGCCAGGGTTGGTGGGCCCATTGATGCCGGAATTCAGCTCCGTTTCGGGCCTGTGGACTGCAGACCTTCGAGACCGACATGTCAACTGGTGGGAGTTGAAAGCGGTGTGGTTGGCCCTCATCCATTGGGAAGCTCGGCTTCGGGAACAGGAGGTCCTGATCTTGTTCGACAACGCGACGGTCCTGGCCTACACCCAGAAGCTAGGTGGCTCTCAGTTGCCGACCCTCTGCATGCTGCTCTACCAGATCTGGCTTGGTGCAGCGTTCGCAGCATGTCGCTCCAAGCGCGTCACATCCCTGGACACCCAAGCCTTCTCACGGACTCCCTCTCGAGACAGGGACAGCTTCTCCCCAACAAGTGGTCTCTGTGGCCGGACATCTTCCGCTTGATCTGCACTCATTGGAAGACCTCGTGATCGACTTATTCGCAACCAGGGGGAACAAGCGGCTCCTGCTCTAGTCTCCCCATTCCGGACCCTCTCGCCTGGGTGGATGCGTTGTCGATTTGCTGGGAGGGCCTTGTAGCCTACGCGTACCCTCCCTCTCTTTTTGTGCCCAAGCTTCTACTCAAGCTTCGGGGATGCAACACGGTCCTACTGTTTGTCGCTCCGTTCAGTGGGCACAAGACGTGCACGGCCGACCTTCTGAGTCTCGCCACCGAACCATCTCTTCGGCTGCCACGCCTCGGACGATGCGGAAGCAGCCTCGACAGAACCCCTTCCACCCCTGTCCGGAGAGACGGCGGCTTCACGCCTGGCGGTTGTCAGGCAGGCCCTCGCGGTCCTCGGTTCCTCGGATGCTGCAGTGGAGGTCATAGCTTCAGCCTGCAGAGAGTCCACCCTCCGCGTGTACGACGGAAAATGGAGCGTCCTTCGGCCTGGTGCGAGACCAGACATCTGGACCCTTCAGCACTGTCTACTCCGCAGCTCGCTGAGTTCTTCTTGTGGCTGTTTCATGAACAGAACTTGGCGCCGATTACCTTTCGCGGTTATCTCACCATGGTGGCGGACACCTATCGTCCCTTAGGTCATCTGGACCCTGGAGCGTGTAAAGACCTCTCAGACTTGATGTCCCATTTCGACCTCCAATGGCCACTCACTCGTTCCCTTGTTCCGCGCTGGGATCGTCCTGGGGTCCTGTCTTGGCTGATCTCCAGTCGCTTCGAGCCTCTGCATCGTGCCAGCCTCGCGGACGTGTCTAGAAGACTGCTTCCTTCTGGCCCTCGCCACAGCTGCCAGAGTCAGCGAACTGCATGCCCTGTCTGTTGACCCGGCCTGCTTGCAGTTCAGGGCGGACGGGTCGGTTCAGCTTCTGACCAACCCCTCTTCTTGGCCAAGAGCAGACTCCCCTCGGCCGCGTCCAGACGTGGAGTCTTTGGCCTCTTACAGGATTTGACCGGTCCCAGACATCATGACTGCAGGACCCGGTCCGAGCGCTAAAGTCTACCTGCGCAGGGTGAAGCCCTGGAGAAGAGGTCGCTCCCGCCTCTTCCTGCCCCTTGGCCTCAGGCCGGGCTGATTTTCCGCCCAGACGATATCGTCTTGGTTGCGTTGCATTATTTGGTCAGCTTACAATGGTCTGTCTCCACATGTGGCCAAGACTATGCGGATATGGGCTCATGAGGATTGAGCGGTTGCTGCCAGCGTTGCGTTCCACCGCAACTGCGCAGTCAGAGACATTGTCGCGGCGGTCAGTTGGACATCAGAGTCCACCTTCGCCTGCTTCTATCTCCAGGATCTCTCTGGCCAGCGGGACAGCCTGGCCCTCGGAGATCTCTCGGCAGCGCAACACTCCCTCCGTGCGCCCTGAAATCGTCGGGAGGTTGCCCCTTGATGCTCAGCTTACAGCCGTGACGGGTATGGGGGCGGCACCCCCCTCCTTTCCATACAGTAATGCTATCGGTAATGGATTTTGAGGAAACAAATGTATTTTTCTTTAAAATAAATTTGTTCGAAAAATACTTACCGATGGCATTACTTGGAGGTCCCTCCCACCTACCCCGCTTGCCACCCCTTCGCAAAGTGTACGACTGGGGGTAAGTTACAGCGCATGACCGGATAGAGGGAGAGGAGACTACCCGGTCACTTGGTTACAACTCTCTCTCTCTCTCGCTTACGCCCCTTGTTGAGTAGGTATACACAAGGGTGCTTAGGCTGAAATCGGTAAGTAAAGGGGTATATTCCATACAGTAATGCCATCGGTAAGTATTTTTCGAAAAAATTTATTTTAAAGAAAAGATGGTCTTTAATGTCAACTGGTAATCTCTCATAAGGTTGGTGGCTTAAAGCAGGTTCTCCTGTTCTGGATTAGTGTGTGTATTGAAGGATGTGTGTGTTTATGTGCATCCTTTTTGGCTCAAGTGCAAAGCAAAAGTGAGTATGTTTTGGGCCAGCGGTCGTCCGTCGTCGTCCATCTGCCGTGGTAAACTTTAATGTTGGCATTTTCTCAGAGCCACAGTCTTCAAACTTGGCCCAAGGATACTTTGTGGCAAGACCTTTCTAAACATACCAATTTCAGTGACCTCTCACAAAGGTCAAGGTCACAGGGGATCAGAAAATAAGTCAAAAATAGCTATATTTTGACATAATTTATTTTTTCTCAAATACTATTCACAACTTCAGACCCAAACAGTACAGAGATACCTGATGGCAAGAGCTATCTATGCATACTAATTTGGATGACCCCTCGGAAAGGTCAAGGGTCACAAGAGCTCAGGAAATCGGTCCAAAATAGCCATATTTTTACAAAAGATGTTTTTTTTTTCAAATGCTATTCACAACTTCAAACCCCAAATTTGGTACAGAGATACCTGATGGTAAGACCTATCTATGCATACTAATTTGAATGACCCCTCGGAAAGGTCAAGGGTCACAAAAGGCCAGCAAATGTGTGTAAAATGCCAATTTTTGAAAAATTGTAGGTATTCTCAACATTTTTCAAATGTTTCAATCAAATTTGGCACAAAGGCAGCTGATGATAAGACCTTCTTATGCATACTAATTTAGTCGACTGATCACAAAGGTCAAGGTCACAAGGGTTGATAGATGTGTGAAAAATATTTACATTTTGAGAGAACATCCCATTACTTATTGTCACACATAGGTAAATCGGTCATACACGTGAGCCATAATGGCTTTGCCTGCCTTGTTATTTTTGGTCTTGGGAACTTTTTTACTAGTGTCTTCAGTGAAACTATTATAAATCATTTCAATTTTTTTCCCTTGTCAGATATCTGGTCGCTTTGCCAAGAGCATGGAAACAACAGTTGAAGCTTACATCACAGGTAAATTTTTATTTTATTTCACACACAGGCTTGAATTTCTACTACACACAGAGGTAACAAATAAACAGGATACTTTCACTTTTGGCACTGTTATCCTTGATTGCTACTGACGACACCTTTCAGCAAAAATGATGCATCTTTCAGTCGAAATGGTGCATCATGCATCTTTTTGACTGAAAGATATTGTCAGTAGCAGTCATGGGGTTAAGGTTGACTTACTCTTCTTATTTTATTATATCTAGGGAAGAAATAAGATGGAGACAAACTGTTTTCACTCTTGTTATTTAGGTACTGGTGTGTGTGTCATAATATGCATTTTATTTTATTTTGTGGTGTTCAGACAGTTTGGCTGAAGCGAAAAGTCTGGAAAAGCTGCTGCAGGCAGTGTACCAGCCATACAGACCCTATCTGGTCAAGTACAAGGTTTTTGAAGAGGTAGCTCTTGGCAAGGCTCTGGACAACATCAAACTGGTATGTAACATAGTTGATGACTGGTCGTTTGTGAAGTGTACATTTGAATATGCCAGGTTAGAGACAAGCTTCTAAGTGAGCTACAGCCACCTAAATTATGGTTTGTTTTCTCAAAACTCTTACCGATGGCATGACTAATAGGAACACATGCTTAGCTTACCAATTTCAGCCCAAAAATTCGTTGTGTACACCTCACAACCAGGGGGGTGACTCTAGGGGGCCGTTACCAGGACGCCTCGAGTAGCCCCCCCCCCCTTGCCTCCCTATCCGGTCACATGCCTGGCCGTTTCCCACCAGTCTTTTTGCTTAGCTCACCAAGACCGGTCGTGTTCAGCCTGCTTCGTTTCGGCTGTGTATGGTGGGATTACTCGGAGACTTTGTGTGGATTTACCGCTTCCATGATCCTGGCGCTTCTTACGTTCGTAGAGACAGACTGGTGCCGGACAGTCGCCGACGAGACACCCCTCCTCGTCGTATCCAGTCCTCCATTACCCCGCCTCTCTGCTCGAGGAGCAGCGAAAGGCGCAGCCAGCGGTCCCGGTCGCCGCACCACTCGGCGGGGAAAGCACCTCGCGCTTGGGGGACTCGCAGTGCCACCAGAGAGGACCACACAGGGGAGGGCCGAGTCTCACGGCATCGTCAGCGGCAGGACCTTCCCAGTAGAGATCGCCCGTCAGACTCGCCCATCGGGCATGGAGTAGAAAGGAAAGAGAGACAAGAAAGAAGTCAGGAGCCTCGTCATAGCGCCAGCCTTAGACGCTGGCATCGCACGGCTTTACCAGCCAGTGCTGGCGCCTAGCACTTAGTTCGCTTCCAGCTGCCAGAGAGATAAGGCGCCGCGAGGTCACATTCCACTCTCGCCCGCTCATTCTATTTATATCACACTTGGTACTGTGGGGTACACACGGCTCTACAGTGTGACCGGCGCTCTGCCGCTATAACAACTACCTACTGGTTTGTATTCATAACACATCTCTGCCTAAAGTGACTGTTGTGGAAGCAACATCGTTCAAAAGTTGAAATTCTCACCTACACACAGATACCAAACATGACAACATTACGACTTACACTTGTGTAGCAGGTTATGATGAAAATAAAGGGAACGCGAATTTGTTGATGTATGATGTCGGTGTTTGTTGTGAAATTGACAAAGTTCCCACAGCCATAACATGAAGACGTAACTTTCCCCAACGAAACACACTTGCATGCATAAGGGTCAGCATGCCTACAGTAAGTATCACTTACCGGATTTTCGTTCCATGGTGGGGGACGGAAGCAGGAGGGTGGTTAATGAGGTCACTGACAGGTCGCGTGTTCTGGCATTTCTAGCCCGCAGCCGTTTCGGTACTCAACAGACTGCTATTGCCATCCCGAAATCCGATCAGTCCATAACAGGTCACAATATTCAACAGTGTTTTTAAACATACCTTGAGGTTTAACACATTTTCTGACGCACTAGACATAAGAACCGAATACCGAGTTTCTGTTCACAGATACACTGACAACTCCGGCGCCGTCTATGCGAGAATTTGTTTCTGTTTGACTACTGGAGGAATGACGGAGTGGAGGACGGGTGACACGAGTGTCATGTGCTCGGTCATGAGCAGTCTGAGTTTTTCCTCCTCTGTCTGCAAGCCATATGTCCTGCTCTATAGAATGTTAATGGTAGCGTGACTCTCTTCACCTCCCTGCTCACCATGAAGCGCCAAACCAAATCACCACTTTGTCATAAATTCAATGCAGTGACATTCCAGGATATGTTGTTTCGGAATGATGCTACTGGCTGGAAAAGTACTTCGAAAAAAACGCATGTAGTTTGCAAGGATCTTGTCATTGATGTCTTGCATTGATTCATTCTTGCTCTTCACCGGCATTTTGTGAGAAACATTATTAGTGCTGTTATTAGTGTCAGTGTTATGAGTGTCACATTCCGCGGATTGAAACGATCGTTTCACACCCATGCCGCGAACCCCGCTTTGCTGGTCGTCCTCCTTTACCTAGCTGCATGAAGTAAACACACGCGACACATTCTTCAACACTCGTATTTGGATCGAACATGGTCCAAATGTGTTGTGATGAGGCAATATCAGATGCCGCATTTCGCGTTGTCTCCTCGGACACGCGTGTTTCAGTCGAGTCTATCCGTTTCATCCGACTATAGCAACTCCTACACATTGTTTTGGAGTGCATCAAGTCTTTGTCTTCCTGGATATTAATTCCATAACACTTGTGGAGTAAGTGTTCATAATTGATACAAAGAAATGACTTTTTATCACTGTGTTTCTTTTGTGATCTCTCGCCACATATTCTGCACAATGCATTTACTCTCATTGCATGGAACACACCTGTGTGTACACAGACTGTACGCGTTTCATCAGACTCCATCATGATCAAAAGTTAAATCAAAAGTACATTTACAAGGTTGACTGTTAGTGTTACACTATTTCCCAAGAAAGAAACGTGGCTATCTCCTCCAATAGTATCCGTGTAACTAAGCCCTCTCTTTCCCCAATTCCGGGAGTGTACACTAAGGCGGATGTCTGGAACTTGTCTGTCGACACCTGTCAGTGACCTCATTAATTACCCTCCTGCTTCCATCCCCCACCATGGAACGAAAATCCGGTAAGTGATACTTACTGTAGGCATGCTGACCCTTATGCATGCAAGTGTGTATCCTTGGGAAAAGTTACGTCTTTGTGTTATGGCTGTGGGAACTTTGTCAATTTTACAACAAACACCAACATCATAAATCAACAAATTTGCGTTCCCTTTATTTTCATCATAACCTGCTACACAAGTGCAAGTCGTAATGTTGTCATGTTTGGTATCAGTGTGTAGGTGAGAATTTCAACTTTTGAACGATGTTGCTTCCACAACAGTCACTTCAGGCAGATTTGTGTTATGAATAGAAACCAGTAGGTAGCGGCAGAGCGCCGGTCACGTGTACCGCACAACACGCGACCTGTCAGTGACCTCATTAACCACCCTCCTGCTTCCGTCCCCCACCATGGAACGAAAATCCGGTAAGTGATACTTACTGTAGGCATGCTGACCCTTATGCATGCAAGTGTGTTTCGTTGGGAAAAGTTACGTCTTCGTGTTATGGCTGTGGGAACTTGTCAATTTCACAACAAACACCGACATCATACATCAACAAATTCGTGTTCCCTTTATTTTCATCATAACCTGCTACACAAGTGTAAGTCGTAATGTTGTCATGTTTGGTATCTGTGTGTAGGTGAGAATTTCAACTTTTGAACGATGTTGCTTCCACAACAGTCACTTTAGGCAGAGATGTGTTATGAATACAAACCAGTAGGTAGTTGTTATAGCGGCAGAGCGCCGGTCACACTGTAGAGCCGTGTGTACCAAGTGTGATATAAATAGAATGAGCGGGCGAGAGTGGAATGTGACCTCGCGGCGCCTTATCTCTCTGGCAGCTGGAAGCGAACTAAGTGTCAGCTATGGTAAAGGCGTGATCGCGATTCTTCAGGCTCCCGCTCCGCCTCTCTGTGTAGGAAAGCCGCAACTCCGCCCCAGCGCCCGCTTTCGGCTCGACTTTGTCCCTTTGCGACGCCCTCGCGGAGCCAATCGACGCGTCGTTTTGCCTCGTGCAATTGGTGTCCTCACCCCCAGCGGCGGGGCCTCGCCAGTTGTCAGTCTCAGCGGACTCATTTCCACGTTCCCGTTCTAGCCAACCCCTCAGGCCTTCGTCTCTTCGCGGGAGCAGGCGCTCTTCTTCACCCACACCTCCATCTGCGCGCAGGGAGCTCTGCTCCTTTCCACGGTCCATGGGGATCAATGACGAGGCCCTTAGCCTCAACCCGGAGGACTCAGTTTCTGCCCTAGGACTGGCAGACATCTGCTCGGCATCGCCTAGTGCTCGGCCGTCCGGTTCATCGGCTTCGGTGGGTGCAGCTCCGACTTCGCAGACGCTTCACTCCATGAACGAGGCCTCCCGTCACATTGCCTCCTTCCTCCCTCCGGGCTCTTGCCCTCCCCCTACCCCTCCCCCCCTGAAGAGGAAGGCCGCACCGATGGTGGACACACCTCGACAGTCCAAGCACTTCAAGTCCCTCCCTCAGCCACCGGCGTTTAGGGACCTCGCGCTCGCGGAGGCGTTTTTGGCGCAGCTTCTGGCAGACAGATTCGGTGACCAGGGCTTCTTCTCTGACGCCAGATGGCCAGCGGGAATGGACGTCAGCTTTCACCAGCAGTGGTACGCCGGGCATTCTCAAGCTTTCTCGTGTCCCCTGCCGGTGATAGACAAGGTGGCGCTGCTGCAGACGGGGGCCCCCGGCAGCAGGCGGCTACGGATCCCACACAGCCTGGAGAAGACGGCGAAGCTGGTGCGGAACTCCTTAGCATGCGCCGGCTTCCTCAAGATGGTAACGCAGGCCGTGATACAACGC
The DNA here is from genome assembly GCA_036245525.1 of Semisulcospira habei. Classification (NCBI taxonomy): domain Eukaryota; kingdom Metazoa; phylum Mollusca; class Gastropoda; family Semisulcospiridae; genus Semisulcospira; species Semisulcospira habei. The sequence continues at coordinate 159,709,463 of BTPG01000002.1, forward strand.
CTCAAGGATACCGGGGACCTCTCCGCCTCGGCTCCTCTTCGTGACATACACTCTGTTCTCATGTCGGCAAACAGAGCGGCGTTTCACTCCTTGGTTAACGCCATGGCAGTGGCGGCTAACTGCGACCTGATGTGGCAGGACGCCCTGCTGGGACTCTGCTCGTCTCTTCTGGCTTGAGTTAAGACGCAACTGCACCAGGCGCCCTTCGGTGGATCACTTCTCTTTGGACCGACCTGGCAGACCATCAAGGAGTCTTCCAAGGAGCTCTGGCCAGTCACTCGACCTGCTTCAGCAACCGTCCCCACCGCTTCCCGCTTTTAGTCGGCCCTCAGAGCCGTGGGTCACGCCCTGCGGTCGTTCAGACCCCCTCCTCCTATCTTCCCAGAGGCCGTGGTGCGCTCCGCCCCCCCACCCCCACCCAATCCCCCATCCTGCTCGCACGCTTTCCCCGCAATCTCCCCTTCCTGGTCCAGAGGCGCCAGGAGGTCGGGGCGCGGCCGGGCCCACTGACCCGTCGCCTGTCCCCCCGCCGATTCCTATAGGGTCTCCAGTTGGCAGGAGGCTAGCCCATCACAGCGGCGCATCCTGCCGACTATTTCAGGATGACCATGGGATTCTCTTGACCATCTCGGAGGGCCTGAGGATCTTATTCCAGTGTCCCCCTCCGTTGCGTCACTCCCCCCTGTGGACTCGGGTGTCGGGGGAACAAGGCAAGGCGGAAGCTCTACGCGATGAGGTACTCTCTCTGCTGCGGAAGAAGGCCACAGAAGTAGTCTCACATCTCGACTCCCCGGCCTTCTACAGCCGTCTCTTCCTTGTCCCCAAGCCCGGCGGCAGGTGGCATCCGGTCATCGACCTCTCGGCGCTAAACAAGTGCATTTTTGGCCCCTCGTTTCCGGATGGGGACGGCCAGAGCGTTGAGGGCCACGGTGCAGCCCCAGGACTTCACCGTGAGCCTCGACCTAGCGGACGCCTACCTTAACGTTATGTACACGCGGCATCTCGTCGGTATCTTCGCTTCGCCTTCCGCGGAGTAGTGTATCAGTTTCAGGCCCTGCCCTTCGGGCTCAACCTCAGCCCTTGGGTGTTTACCAGGATCATCGACGGCGTCGTCTCCAGGTTCCGGCAGATGGCCTCGAGCCCAACTTCCAACTATCTGGATGATCTGCTTCTCCGGAACCAGATGGGGACAGCCTTGGAGCGGGATCGGGACACCCTACTGACCCTGCTGTGCCAGCTCGGATTTCTCGTCAACGGAGGCAAGTCCAATCTCATGCCCTCACGCCGGTTCATTCACCTAGGCATGGAGTTCCTGACCAATATCAACCGTGTTCAGCTCCCAGAAGGACAGATCCAGAAGGTAGCGGATCTGGCACTCCCGGCCAGGGTGTGGCTCCAACTGCTGGCTCTCCTAAGCACGGCGGCGGACCTCCTGCCTCTCGGCCAACTCTACTCTCGCCCGATCCAGCTGCATCTACTCCTCCACTGGCGCCCATCGTCGGGCGATCTGGCGGCCCTGGTCCCGGTCTCCCCCTTGGCCCGATCTCATCTTCTGCGGTAGACGGACAAGACCTGGTTGGCGTCAGGGGTTCCGCTCTCCTCCCCAGCACCCCTGCTCTCCATCTGCACAGACGTGAGCCGCTCCGGCTGGGGAGCACACTTACTCCCGGAGTTCATCACAGCCTCGGGCAGCTGGCCGCAGGACCATGCAGACAGGCACAGCAACTGGCTGGAGCTGAAGGCCGTGTGGTTAGCGCTCTCCGCCTGGGAGGATTGCCTCACACGACAAGAGATCCTGGTGCTCTAAAATGTATTTTTTCGAAAAATACTTACAGATGGCTTGACTCAGAGGTCCCTCCCTCCTCCTCCTGTCCTGCTTGCCGCTGTTGAGCTAAGGCAAAGACTGGCGGGAAACGGCCAGGTACATGACAGGATAGGGAGGCAAGTGGGGGGGGGGGGGGGGGGGGGGCTACTCAAGGCATCCTGGTAACGGCCCCCTAGAGTCGCCCCACTGGTTGTGAGGTGTACACAACGAATTTTTTTGGCTGAAATAGGTAAGCTAAGCATGCGTTCCTATTAGTCATGCCATCGGTAAATATTTTTCGAAAAAATACATTTTAGAGAAAAATTCATTTTTGTTAACAGGTGACCTCTCATAGGTTGGACGCTCAAAGACAGGTTCTGCACTATTACCAAAATACCAAGGCATATTTTGTTCATTTACATATGACTGCACTTGGACTGTTTGGCAATAGGATAAGATTTTATGACTTCATTTTTCAGCCCTTTCTAGATGCATCTTGTTGCAACCAGGACATTCAGCAATTTACAACCAACTTTCTAGCTGCAAAGGGCATAGATTTACATCACACACTGACTCGGGAAAATCCTGCCAAGATCTGTTCCAGCAGTTCTTTTAATGGAGAGTGTTATTCCAGATTAAAACATTTGATTAACTCTTTAACTCCCAGATCCTGCCAAGATCTGTTCCAGCAGTTCTTTTAATGGAGAGTGTTATTCCAGATTAAAACATTTGATTAACTCTTAACTCCCAGATCCTACCAAGATCTGTTCCAGCAGTTCTTTTAATAGAGAGTGTTATTCCAGATTAAAACATTTGATTAACTCTTAACTCCCAGAATTAAATGACTTCCATTCTGTAGAATGGAAGTCATTTAGTTCTGGGAGTTGAAGAGTTAACAAGAAGATTTTTTGTTGTTGTTGTTCAGGATCATGAAGAGATCTTTGAAACAGTGCAGCTGCTGTCTGAATCAGTCAGCAAGATTTTCAGCGCTGCAAATAGTGTGAGTATTCAGTTTTGTTCTGAAGCTGATGAGTGCAAAGAATGCTGTCACACAGTGTTGGGTTTCAGAAGCATGTGTGCTCATCACACTACAGCAGGAGATGGATTGACCATGATAAGGCACCAAGTTTATTTGGCAATGACCTTGAATTGTCATGGTCAATTCACCTTCTGCAACAGGTACATAGTTGTTAGGTGACACCTCCAAAATTTTGTAACTATGGCCCGGGGGGCTAAAGAGGTTAAATTGTATGGTTTTTTTTGCTTATAGCTCTGTGCTACCTTAATCTAATCCTTCAAGCATTTGTTTTTGGTTTGAACAGTTCTTGAAAGTTGTATTTACAAAGCTTTGAGTCTTAAGAAAGCTTGACACTAGAGACTCGCACATAAAGTGTCGTACTCGACCGTTGTAAACAGTTTTTGAACAGTGTTGGAGTGTTTGAGTCCATGAAATGTCTACAGCCATGCACCTTTACCCTTTGGCTGTTGGTAGCACTTTTTGTTGTGATGATTCCTGCAGGAATCATCACAACAAAAAGCGCAACCAACAGCCAAAGGATAAAAATGTGACAACTTTGAGATATTATATCAGGAGACAAAATAATATTGAGACAAATAGAGTTCACTCTTGTGTAGTACAAATGACTCACGTTAATTTTTTTGCCACAGCAAGTCCTGTGAAATGCTGACTAAGCATTATCAAGCCAACAAACACGTAATTTACAGTTTTGTGTACCATCCATTGCCTTCATTTTGTTGTGTCTTTGTTGTGCAAGCTTGAAGAAAGCTTTTAATGTGAAAATTTAATCAACCTGTGTCTAAGCACATTTCTTTTTTTGGCGTATTCCTTTGAAAATCCTTCAGATACAATATCTTTAATCATATACAATTGAATTGAAATAGATCTGTAGGAGACACCTTGTAATATTTGTAGTTGACTGCTTGTGTGTTTACTCACTGTTTTTATATATCTTGTTTTCAGTCCAGTGAAAGATGCCGGAAATTGACCAATGGTTGCTGTTACATGGACCTTCTGGAGGCTTACAAAGTGTGTGCATGTAATTAGTAAATGTTATAGAAGCAACATGGATACAAAATGTTTACAGCAAGAGGAATAGATCCTTATGAACCCGTGCATCTGCGGGGGCTCATGAGGATCTATACCTCTTGCAGATTTTACTGGTTATCCATTTTCCTGATCTGGTATATCCAGTATTAGTAAATGTTATAGATGTCGCAAGTGAGTGCGACAGCTTCTTAGCGATTAGCGTGGGTGACAGTTATCAGTCCTGGAGGCTGATTTTCTTTGTCTTCATTTCATTGAAGGCTCTGCACATGAATAGCTGCAGAAATGTTGTATACAACACTTTGCGGCTGTTATTACAGGGAGCCTAGAATGTGCTAAAGTTTCTACACTAGAGTGCGTGCTAGTATCCTTCACTAGTGCTTCAGCCAGAATTGGACCTGCTGTCAAAATCAGATCAGTTCACTGTGAATTCTGATAATCTTCAACAATGTTCAGTATCTTTATCTCAGCAATCGGTATTTCTCTTTTCAAATCGATATCATGTACTGGCTGCCACTTTCCTTTCTGGTATTTGCCTTAAAATTACTTGTTAACATGAATGCTGTATTCTATATAACAATGTAAACCCTTTCTTGTTTCAGACGTTTTTCTCCAGCTACACTCGCGAGTTCCGACGCGTGGTGGTCAACATTCGAGAGAAATGCAAGGCAGGTCAGAGTGAGGAGTCGGAGGACTGGTCCAACTTTCAGCACTCACTACGCATAATACAGACATGTGGTAGGTGGCCATTATGCTTAATTTATTCAGCTGTGATGCAGTGTAACAGGAGAGTGAATGACTATGATATTTCTTGGGTGGTGCCTGAAAAGCTTCGCACTTTAACACCTTCACTGCTAGTGGACGCAGGTGGTGCTTTTGAAATCAATATAAATTCAGCGTTAAAGATCCCCAGCCATCGAAGCTACATGGATACAAAATGTCACAGCAAGAGGCATAGTTCCTCATGAGCCCCCGCATCTGTGGGGGCTCATGAGGATCTATACCTCTTGCAGTTGGGTGGTGTTCAGTTTTTGTGTGTGGCAGTGAAATGGTTAAGCACCAAGCTAATCAACACCATTGCATTTTACTGGTTATCCATTTTCCTGATCTGGTATGTCCAGTGTCTTGATTCAGTGGTAAAGAAAGAACTCCCAAATTTGAACATTTTCACAAGTGGCCCAATAAAACTGTTCAGTTTACATAATATACTGTAAATAATAATATGAAGAATTGGCAATGTTGTTGTGTTTGTGTAGGATCGCTGATCACTCACACGGAGGAGCTGGACAAACAGCTAATCTCCTGCATTCTCTGTTCGCTGGTTCATCTCACCTCCTCTCGCTCACCTACCAGAGACCATGGCAAAAAGTAAGTACAGGTCAGCTTTAACTCTCTTCTTCCTGATACACTACTGCTTGAAATTAGTTTGACTATGATAGTTCAAGGGTGGTGCCAGAATAGCTTGGCGCCTGAGGCGCCAAGCTATTCTGACACCATTCTTGAACTAAGATGGTTGATCTGTCTGCTAATCTGTAATGTGGCCTTCATAGGACAACAAGCAGATTTTGAAAAAATCAGCATCAGGATGAAATGGGTAAATATGTTGTGATACTGGGGGGGGCAGTAAAGTCAGGCGGGGCTGTACCTGTTTGTGTTAAAGGTGCAGCAACTACAGTCTACTGTCAAGCAAACGCGCAGTGCTGGTACTGTGGGGCAGTAAAGTCAGGCGGGGCTATACATGTTTGTGTTAAAGGTGCAGCAACTACAGTCTACTGTCAAGCAAACGCGCAGTCTTGGTAGTGTGATGCTTACAACCTGACAACCAGTCATCAGATGCTGTGCTAGTCCTGTGCACTGTTCATTTATGGCAGTTCTATCCTTATCTGAATGATGCTGAATTTATTCAGGCTTGTGAGAGAAAAAAAATCGGGAAAGCCAACATCCTTGAGCAGACATCACTATAGTTGGTCTGTGTGCAGTACACACTTTCTCTATAATACATTTTTGATGGTTTTTCCCTGTCTTTGCAGGATCAACATCCGAACTCAGACTCTGGCCTTCCAAGGGTCACTGTTTCTCAGTAAACAGGGAGATATCGAGACTCTAGAAACTTTTGTCATGAAGCTTGAGGAAGGTAGGCATGTTGCCTTGTCATGTTTTCATTACAGGAACAAGAGCCCCAAATATCACCTGAAAAATGTGACCCGCCACCACGAAATGAGTCGTAATGTCCCTGACCCGATTTCCCGCTATTGGTGAAAATTGTCGGGTGGCATGGTCGGGTACATGTGCGGGGTCCCCAGTTTCTAAAAATCATAACTCGGTGACCAATCGTCTGATTTACATGTTATTGGCACCATTGAAAAGGGTTTTCTTTCTAGTTTCTGCTGATATCAATATATCAAAATGTCCAAAAAGTAACTTCAGACTCATTTTGAAAATTGTCGGGTGGCGTGGTCGGGTACATGTGCGGGATCCCCAGGTTCTATAAACCATAACTCGGTGACCAATCGTCTGATTCACATGTTATTGGCACCATTGAAAAGGGTTTTCTTTCTAGTTTCTGCTGATATCAATATCTCAAAATGTCCAAAAAGTGACTTAAGACTCATTTTGTGGTGGCGGGTCACAAATATGAAACTGATTAGTGAATAAATAAAAGAGACTCAGAAGTGGTTGAAAAAACTTATTTGAGAAGACGATACACAGGTCTTCTCAAACAGGTTTTTGTTTCCTCAAAACACTTACCGATGGCATTACTATATGGAAGGTACACTTAGCTTACCAATTTCAGCCTAAGAACCCTTTGTGTATACCAACACAACCAGGGAAGCAACTCTAGGGAGTTGTAACCAAGAACCCTTACCTCCATAAGGCCACGTGAGCAGTGGTGCCACTCCAGTCTTACGCTTAGCTTCCCGTGAGAATAGTTCACCGGTTCAGCCTTCCGGATTGGTTTGAATAGTGTTCTACGACTACTCTGCTTTGCGAACTTGCTAATAGTGGATAAGACGATGGCGAGGTAAGGCTTTGGGTTATGCCTCGAGAGGACCATCTCATTTTACAGCCGGCATGGGACCAGTCGGCGCTCAACCCTCCGCCCGCCCCCACACTGCCAAGCCCCCCAGGCCTTCACAGACGCGTGACCTCAGATGTTGTGGGGCTCTCTTACCGCCGTCGCAGCAGTCAGTCTCTCGTCGCCCCCCTCTATTGGTGGCTGTGATGCAGCATTCCGTCCCTCATGGCCCCCTGCTAGTGGTTGATGGGACACAGCAGTCGGTCTCTCATGGCCCAATGCTAGTGGTGGCTGAGACCTTGCCCGGCACACCGCGGAGACACCCTCCGGCAGAAGCTCGACGGCGCTCCGCCTCTTGAAGCCCTGCACCTAGCTACCGGGACAGACATTCTGTCGACCGTCGGCCCCGCTTTCCATGAGGTAGCCGCCGTGACTCTCACCTTAGCGCCTACTCTCCTCGTCGCACCTTGGGCGAGGACCACCAGAGGACGCGCCTTTGCTCTCGCCCCCAGCGAGCGAGCACTCAGGTGAGCGCTAGAGAGTATCATAGACAGCCAGAGCATCGCGTCGTTTGTTGCTCTTCTCGGCCTTCGGCCCTCCGTCGCTCCTCTCGCAGGCCCTCGGTGCGTTAGTCCCACTACCAGTCCCCTCCAGGCCGGTTCCTCCCGCGCGGCTATAGCTCTCCCCTGGCCTCACCCATGGCCTCGGCTTACGAGGAGGATGCCCTCAGTCAGCACCCGGATGACTCAGCTTCGGTCCTGGCCTATGACAGTCCTCCCACCTCCCTCCCCCGCAGCCTGTTCCCTCCCCCCTACCCCCTTCTGCGCCCTGCGCCATAGGCAATTCAACCTCGGGCACGGAGACCTATCGTTCACTGGAGGAGGCCTCGCATCTGTTTGCTGCCTTTCTGCCACTGGAGGTGTGCCCGCCCTCCCCCCCCCCCCCCTCTCAAGAGGAAGGCCTCGGCCTCCAGCCAAGCGGTTCAAGTCTCTCCCTCAGGCGCCCGGCTTTTGGGACCTTACTGACGCCTTTGAAGCTCATCTGCAACAGGGCAAGCTGGGGGACAAGGGGTTCTTTGCGGACAGTCGGTGGCGGCGGACGTGGATATCAGGTTTCTTCAAGGTTGGTCCTCGGGCCACTCCTAATCTTTCATCTGCCCCCTTCCAGCCTTGGATGCCGCAGCAGAAGTGCAGGCCGGAGGCAACCTGCTGGTTCAATGGTTGATCCCCCCCCCCCCCCCCCCCGCCCCCCGGTCTCAACAGCACGGCAACCTTGATCTGCAGTACCCTGGCTTGCACGGGCTTCCTGGACCTGGCGACGCAGGCAGTGATGCGGAGTGTGGACGACTTCTGGGAGCGTCCTAGTGAGACACCCTTGTGTGCCATACTTGTGTTGGCAGTGACGGCGAATCGGGCGGTGCACCACGCCACGACCTACGCCTTGGCAGCAGCAGCGAATTATGACTTGATCAGGCATGATGTCTTCGTGAAGTGTTGCCCCAGCCTGCCTGCGACCTTCCTGTCTCAGCTCCGCCAAGCCCCCTTGTAAGGTTCCCTCCTCTTCGGTTCGACCTGGCAGGCCGTTAAGGATTCGGCTAAGGACCTGTGGCCTAGCATGCCTAGGACGAACTCCACCCGGTTTCAGGTTACCCGCAAGGCCATGGGTCACGCCCTGCAGAGCTTCAGACCATCCTCCCGTCCAGTCAACCCGCTCAAGGCAGACGCACTTCAGGGCGAGGTCCTCGCTTTACTCCAGAAGGCCGTCATGGGGGTAGTCACCCGCCACGATTCTCCGGCCTTCTACAACCGCCTCTTCGTGGTTCCCAAGCTGGGCGGCAAGTGGTGACCAGTCATCGTTCTCTTAGCTTTGAACAAGTTCTTTGTGCCCCCCCCCCCCCCCCCCCCATCCTCCCTCCCCTTCCGCATGGAACGGCAAGAGCGTTAAGAGCTTCAGTTCAGCCCATGGACTTGACTTTGCTGTCAGTCTCGACCTCTCATACGCGTACCTGCACATCCCCATGCACCCTTCATTGCACCGGTATCTGCGCTTCACCTTTCGCGGAGTGGTGTACCAGTTCTGAGCTCTCCCCTTCGGCCTCAACCTCAGCCCCTGGGCCTTTACGAGAATGATGGATGCGGTAGTGGCCAAGGCCAGGCAGGCTTCTTCAAGCCCTACATCGAATTACCTGGATGACCTGCTCCTCTAGAACCAGGATGCGGCCTCGCTATTGGCGGACGGGGACGTGCTCCTGGCGCTTCTTCGTCAGCTCGGTTTCCTGGTCAACATGGGGAAGTCGGATCTCTCTCCATCCCGCAGGTTCATCCACCTTGGGATGGGATTCTTGACCGTCCTCAACCGGGTGCACCTACTGGAGGCCCGCATCCAGAAGTTGGCGGCCCTAGCGCACCAAGTGTCCCTCGCAGAGGTGGTTCTAGCCAGGACCTGGCTTCAGCTCCTGGGTCTTATGTGCGCAGCGGCGGATCTGTTACCCCTCGGCAGGCTCTACTCACGCTCGCTCCAGTTGCATCTCCTGCTCCACTGGCGTCCGTCCTCGGGCGATCTCACGGCCCTGGTCCCAGTTCCACCATAGTCAGGCCTCATCTTCAGAGGTGGACAGACCCGTCTTGGCTGAGGATGGGAGTGCCCCTCTTCTCTCCGCCTCCTTAGTTCTCGCTTACCTCGGACGCAAGCCTCGTCCGTCGGCTGGGGAGCCCACTTACTACCGGAGTTATACGCAGTCTTGGGCGGGTGGCCACCAGACCTCCGGGACAAGCACATCGACTGGCTGGAGTTGAAGGCCGTCTGGCTGGCGCTCATTAATTGGGAAGGTCCTGCTCCTGTCTGACAACGCGACGGTTGTGGCCTATATTCAGAAGCAAGGAGGTACGTGCTCCCCGTCCCTCTGCATGCTCCTGTACCAGATTCTGCTGTGGGGCAGAGATCGTGGTATCTCGCTTCGGGCACGACACATCCCGGGTCACCTGAATGTTATCGCGGACTCCGTCTCTTTCGGCAGGGTCAGCTCCTCCACACCGAGTGGTCCCTCCGCGTGGACATTTTCCGGATGATCTGTGTGCACTGGGAGATGCCCACGATCTACCTTTTTGTGACCAGATGGAACCATCAGCTCCCGCTCTTTGTCTCGCCCATCCCGGACCCTCTCGTCTGGGCCATGGACGCTCTGTCCGTCTCCTGGGAGGGCCTCGTGGCCTACAGTTACCCTGCCTCAGTGCTGGTGCCCAAGGTCCTGCTGAAGCTTCGGGGATGCAACACAGTCCTCCTCCTTGTGGCCCCATTCAGTTGGAACAGGAGTTGGACAACCGACCTCTTGAGTCTCGCCTTGGATCCTCCCTTCTGGCTTCCCAGGCCTCAAGCAATGCTGAAGCAGCCCAGGCAGAATCTCTTCCACCCTTGCCCAGAGAGACTCCTTCACGCCTGGTAGTTGTGCGGCAGGCCCTCGCAGCAAGAGGCTTCTCACATGCGGCAGTGGAGGCGATCACTGCAGCCCGCAGACCTTTCACCCGCAGGGTCTACGAGGGAAAATGGAGGGTCCTCCAGTCCTGGTGCGAGTCGAAGCACCTGTCCCCCACAGCACTGACCATGCCTCAACTGGCCGAGTTCTTCCTGTGGCTGTTCAGTGAGCAGAACGTGGCCCCATCACCTCAGAGGCTACTTCTCCATGATCTCAGGCACTTACCTACCCGAGAGCGTGCAAGGACCTCTCCGACTGGATGGCCCACTGTGAACTCCAGCGTCCGGTCTCCTGATCACTCATTCTGCGCTGGGACCTCCCTTGGGTGTTAACCTGGTTGAACTCGAGTTGGTTCGTGCCTCTTCCCTTGGCCCGCCTCGCGGACGTGACCAGGAAGACCTGCTTCCTCTTGGCCCTCACCACACCGGCCAGAGTTAGCGAGCTGCACGCTCTGTCTGTGGACCCGTCCTGCCTACAGTTCAGGACTGATGGCTCAGTACACCTGGCCAACCTGTCCTTCTTGGCCAAGAATAGACTCCCCTCGGCCGTGGCACAGGTGATGAGTGCTCACAGGTTTTGACCGGCCCCAGACATCCCGACTGCAGGACCCGGCCCGAGCGTTGAAGGTATACCTGCGCAGAGTAAAGCCCGTGAGGAGAGGCCGCTCTCGCCTCTTCCTGCCCTTGACCCCGGGCCGAGCCGACATTTCCGCCCAGACGATATCGTTCTGGCTGCGATGGGTCATCTGTTCTGTATACGGGGATCTCTCCCCGGAGGGTGTTAAGAGACTGCCAGAGCTGTCGCCGCGAGCATCACCGGGCTGTTGGGTGGCGAGCAGAGTTCACCTCCGCCCGCTTCTAGCTCCGAGACCTCTCCGGCCAATGAGACAACCTGGCCCTCATCAGAGACCTCTCGGCAGTGCAACACTCCTTCCGGCGCCTCGGGCGCCATAGGTCACACTTAGCTGAAATCGTCAAGAGGTTGCCCCTCGAGGGCTTCGCTAAGCTTCTTGCAGTGGCGGGGCTTTTGGGCGGCACCCTCCTCCTTTTCGCTATTCTTCCATATAGTAATGCCATTGGTAAGGGTTTTGAGGAAAATGTATTTTTTCTCTAAAATGTATTTTTTTCGAAAAATACTTACCGATGGCATTACTCCAATGGCCCTCCCACCTGCCCCACTTGCCGCCAGTAAGCTAAGTGTAAGACTGGAGTGGCACCACTGCTCACGTGGCCTTATGGAGGGAAGGGAGACTACCCATGGTTCTTGGTTACAACTCCCTAGAGTTGCTTCCCTGGTTGTGTAGGTATACACAAAGGGTTCTTAGGCTGAAATCGGTAAGCTTAGTGTACCTTCCATATAGTAATGCCATCAGTAAGTATTTTTTTGAAAAAATACATTTTAGAGAAAAAATACTTTTTTCTACCACTTCATTCTCTTTCATTTATGTAATTGTTTGCTTGTTTGTGATTTGAACATTATGGCTAAGAGCTGTAAGATCTAAAGTCACAGATCAAAATGCAGATGATTTATGCATGCGGAACAGAGACTTTGTCTGACGTTGTATATTGAGAAGTGGGAAAGGGATCTAATTGTTTGATTATTTGATCCTGCAGCATGGAGTGATTCCTCTTGGTATGTACACCTGTACCATGTACGCTCACTGGGGGAGTCCACCACAAGAGCGCTTCCATTCAAATGAGATGCTTAGCATCTCATTCGAGTAGAGGTGTACTTGTGGCACACATTCAAGTGGGTCTGTGAGTGTATGCCACAAGTACAATGCTGTTGAAATGAGATGCTTCGCATCTCATTGCATAGAAGTTTACTTGTGGCATACTCCCCAGAACTGATATATTTGAGGAGTATTGCTGCAAAAGGTACAGGTAATGTATGTTGTTTTAGATCTATGAACTCTACCCTCAAGTATGGTTTGTAAGTCATAAACCACCTGGTGCATGCAGCCACAGGTACAGGCAACCATCTGTCTAAGCAGATCACCCGTTTTTTGGCCCCATGGTCTTTCTGTTACCTGGATGTCCCCGTGCAAGGAGACTACGTGTCCAAGGCAACCACTTTCTGATAGGCCCTTGGGGTGGTCACTTTACACAGGTTTGACTGTTGTGTACATGACTAATAATAGTGGCTGCATGCATGAAGTGGTTAACCCGCCAGCTGCTACAAATGACATCTCTTCAACCTTCGCAGATTCGTTGCCATTTAATTCTTCCTGCCTGAGTCAAATTAAACGGAGTCCAGCAAGAGGCAGATCCTCATGAGCCTCCACAACTGCGGGGGCTCATGAGGATCTATGCTTCTTGCATTTCATTGGTGTTCATCATCTTCCGACGGTAAAGGGGTAAATGTCCTGTTTACACTTCCTTATCTCAGGAGACACGCCGTCAGTGATGACAGACGTGATGGGTGATTTGAGTCGTCTCAGTGAGGAGATGCACAAGTTTGCTTTTGAGATTGTGTTTGCTCAGCTGAAAAAATACCTGGCCAACGTTTCCACTTTGGAGGTGGGTCAATCTCCTGTACTGAATTTTGTTTAATTTTCCACTATTGATTTTACAAGCCTATCACCATTGTTATTGGAGTTGAAGCATCAGCCGGCCTATATAAATGGACAGCACGAACCTGCCCTGTGGCTAAGCTGAAGATGTACTTTTGGGATCCAACCCTTTAACATGCTCTTGAAATACCCCGTGTTGGCTCAAGTGTGATGGCAATTTGAGTCTGTGTAATGAGCCACCTGTCTTTACATCTCTTGTGATAGGTTAGCCTGGATACAATGGGATAAGTAGGTGTCATGAAGTCAGATCATGTTTTCTTGAAAGTGAATAATGTTGTCGGACGGACTTTATATCTCCCAGGTTTGGTTTTGTCTACCGTATTTTAAAAATACGGTAGACTTTGAAATGGGGCTGGGTCGGAGCGCATTCCGGAGCATGCACATGACTTTTTGGCGTGCGGTGCAAAAATTCTGGCAAAGAAGTAACACGATAAAAATGACGTCTCATCTAACTACGCAAATCTTGCTAGAGAACGTCTTTGGGCACCAAGCGTCGTGTGTGTGTATGTGACACAGACTAAAGCCCTTGTTTGAGGATGGATAAGCTTGAAATTTTAGGATATTGTCCCTAAAAGAATTATCTTGGGACCTTTTTTTCCCGATTTTTTTGATGAAGATGCTCATTGGTGAGAAAATGTCAGTTTCACAAAAAAACGGTTGATCCACACTGGAGTCCGTAATTTTTCTTATTTTTACTAGATATTTTGCATATAGCTAGATAAAATGGAGATATTGAATGAGTTTGTGAACCAGCATTGTACCTCTAGAACTTTTGAATGATAATTAAATATTTTTTTAAAAAATATATTTTCACGTTTTTGGGATTAATTTCACAAATTATATGGGTTAATCTTAAAACAATTGAATTTTTTAATGTATAAACAATCTTCAAGCATACAGTTTGTCTCGGCTGTCGGGTACGATTAGGTCCATTGTGACCTGTATGCCCTAGGTGTGAAAATCAGACGATGTTCTGCACCACTTTTTTGGAGTCATTTGTAAAACAGCTAACATAACTTTAATTTTTCTTTTATAAAAAAAACTATCTTGTCATTAATACCCACATGATTTTTCATAAACAGTGTTTGCATAAGCCTGCTGTTTGTCCCGGCCCTGGGGTAGGATTAGGTCAAATTGTGACCTGTAAGCTCTAGGCATGAAAATCAGCAAGAAAATTGCAAAGTTAATTCTTAGATACGTCAAATGTTAGTACTGCGATGAGTGACGTAGAACATCAAGTCATCACTATGAACACTGCTCCGTGGGACTAATGATGCCATGATGTGAAGCTTGAAGTGATGCATTTCTGTGCTCATGCTATTATTCTTCTTTAAAATAGCTATGCTACGCCAGACCACAGAGCTTACGAATGGCAGGAATCGCCATGTGTCCGTCTTCATCATTTATGTGTGTCAGTGTGTGTGAATCTTAGGGTGGGTTAGAGTAGAAGGAGATGGATTCCTGTCGCTACATGAGCCCACAGAGCGTACTAATGGCGAGAAGCGCCGTGTGTCCGTCTTTTTTTGTGTGTTGATCAGGGGTTGGCTTAGGGAGGAGGGAAAAGGATCAGCATATTAAGCCTAAAAATATGAACAACTCTGAATGTTCCTAAAAGATAAACGCATCTGAGCTCCAAACAATGCCGTAGACTTTGGGATGACACCCTCATCTTGTTTGCATTACTGTGGTGCAGAATTTACATAGGCGTATGAAGGAAACCATCTACATGGGAGCCATTGACTTGTCATCATTTAAATGATTTTTCCTTTGAATTCACTTCAAATACCAAAAACAAGAGCCTTTAAATTTTTTTTTTTTTGGTGTTTGGGGGGGGGGGGGGGGGGGCTATTTAAAGTGACATATACAATTTTTTTGTATTTTTTCGTTCACTCAGATCTGGACATCACAGAGTGCGGGAGGAGCCCTGACTTCAGACCTGCCCACCTTTAGTCTGGCTCCTCAGGAATACATTACCAAGGTTTGTGCATCTGTCCATCTTTTTGATTCTGCCTCAAGAGACTTTTCTAGCTAAACAGTACCAGTGGTTGCTTGCACATGGGGGCTAACTCATGTGGTTTTGTAGTCTCGTGACATTCCTTGCGAGTTCTGGTTAACCCATTTAGCCTTGGGACCCTGCAGCAGGAGATTGATTGATCATGATAATTCAAGGGTAGTGCCACATGAGCTTGGCGCCTTCAGGCGCCAAGCTCATCTGGCACTACCCTTGAATTACCATGATCAATCCATCTCCTACAACTGGTACATAGTTGTTAGACAACACCTCCAAAAGTTTGGAAATGCAGCCGTGGGGTTAAGAGGGTTTGCTTATGAAATCAAAGGTAGCTCAGAAGTACCCAACGGAGAAAGAAACACGCTTAGAAAAGACGGGTACAACACAATTTATTAATATTTCAGGTAAATACCCTTTGTCAAAATAGACAAACAAACAAATAGAGAGATTAGCCGCTACTTATCTTCACTGTATGTACCAGTTGTAGGAGGTGGATTGACTTGCCACATTCCTTCTGCCAATGAAGATAAGTAGCGGCTAATCTCTCTATTTGTTTGTTTGTCTATTTTGACAAAGGGTATTTACCTGAAATATTAATAAATTGTGTTGTACCCGTCTTTTCTAAGCGTGTTTCTTTCTCCGTTGGGTACTTCTTTGCATATTACACGCTTGGCAGTCACCTTTTTGGTCTGGTTTGAAAGGTAGCTCAGAATTGCATGTGTTGCAACAAAAACAGTGGATTGAAAGCCCAGACAAAAAAATGTAATATCATATGTTTGTCTAGGGTTTTTAATTCACTGTTTTCATCGCAACACATCTAATTTTGACCTGTGTCTGATTCCTGGAAAACATCTATTATAATGGTTTATTTTATGTTGTTGATGTCTGTGTTCAGATCGGCCAGTATCTGATGACGTTACCCCAACACCTGGACCCGTTCACTGTACATGACAGTCCTGCTCTGACTGTGGCTCTGAGACACAGCAAGCTGCCCTACACTAGTGAGCAGGGTTAGTATCAAGTATCACATGCTATAGGTCAGTTTGTTAACCCTTTGCATGTCCATATCGGTTTTTGTCGTGATGATTCCTGTAGGAATCATTGCGACAAAAACCGATATGGACACGCAAAGGATTAAAGTTTATACTGTGCACCTGTTTTTGACAAGTACTGGTGATATGCACCTATTGTATGCAATGCACTGTTATGTGTATGGATGCAAAAGCGGCTTTTATCTACTGACTTCATTTGCCTGTTCAGTGGCAGATCCAATGGGGGGCCCAGGGGGCCTGGGCCCCCTCGACAGCCCTGGCAATTTTTTTTTTTTTTTAGGTGTGCATGGTTGGTTAGGAAGGGGTTTTTAATTTTAATTTTTCACTTTTTTTTTAGTGGTGGTTGGTTGGTCAGGGTTTTTTATTTATTCATTTATTTATTAATTTATTTATTTTTTAGTGGTGGCTGGTTGGTTGGTGAGATTTTTTTTCATCATTCTTACGTACTAAATCAGTGGATGGGCTTAATGTGTGGACACTAGTTAAATAACCTCAGTTTGCACTAAATACCTGCACCTGTCATAGTCTTTCAGCCAGAAACAGAGTGTCAAGTGTCCCCACAGTCGAAGGGGCTCATGAAAAGTAGTATCTCTCACTGTGCGATATCAGCATCGCATCCTCACTCTGAGTCAGCCATATGATGTAAGTCCTTGAGTGTTCGTCCACCCCAATTGTGGGTGAGAATTCAGTCCCTGCTGACATCAGGCTCTTGAGTAGAACCATAGACTTTCATGCATCCTTGCAGGCAAAAGAGCTCCTGAAAAGCCATACCTTTTGATATGCTATACACATGTACCATCCTCAGGCTGAGGTAGTCATCTGCAGATATGCCTGTGACTGATGACATGCCCGGCTGAGGCAATTATCCAATCTTAAAGCCTGAGGTCATCTTTGTGGATGCGTTAGACCATCTGGTGTCACCTGTTAATCGGATAATTGCCCCTGACTACTGATACAGCGGAGTGCAGTTAAGGATCATTGAACTTAACCGTCCATCTTCATCCGCGGCGAAGATAAAGTAATGGATGCCTTTCACAACAGTCTCATGTCTTTATGTCAGTTCCGGTTCAAGTTAATTTAGCCTTTTGGTGCCAACGTGAATCTTCTCTTTTACTGCAATGAATAGGCTCATAGGTAGCGACGATCGCTTTATCCAAAGAAATAAACATCAAACAAAAATCAAAAAAGCTGTGTACCATTCAATCCCCGGCCATATTCTTTTCAACTTTGTCATTCATCAGTTTGCTACCTGTCACCACCAAATAAGCTTCCACGATTCTGTGCATTATTATTGACAAAGGACACTTGTTTGGATTTACCAGTCATGGTGTTGTCTTTCTACTAATGCGATATGCAAGGGACTTTGCGGTCAAGCAGCCCCACAAGATTCTCCTCCCGTCCTTTTTGTTTGTGGAGGGAAAAAAATAGATTGGCCTACTTCTCTGACTGGCAACAGACTGTGACTGACCTGTCAAAAAAGACAAAATATTACAGATGAGGTTGCATGTGAACACCATTGATGTGCGGACCCCGAAGTGTGGGACATATACACAGATCCCCTGCCCCCTCCTATCAGGCACCCACCCAATCGCCAGCCCACTGTGTACTGGCTAAAGACCTAATGTCTTAACACATTCTACCCCAGGACCGAAATCCACAAATTTTGAAGTTGCCCTCTGAAGGACTGTATTACAATTCTTCGAGCATGATAGTTTAAGGGTGGTGTCAGAATAGTTGGTGCCTATGGGCGCCAAGCTATTCTGGCACCACCCTATCATGCTCGATCCATGTCTTGCTGTGGTGTGTCGAGCTGAATGTCTTAACCCCTTACTGCCAAGAAAAATTGAACACCAGCCAACTGCAAGAGGTATAGATCCTTATGAGCCCTCCCCACCATTGCAGGGGCTAATGATGATTGATACCTCTTGCTGAAACCACTTTGTATCTATGCTTCTTGGATGGCTGGGGATTTTTGCTTTGAGTTTACAAAGATTTCAAAAACACTGTCTACTTCAGCTGGCAGTGAAGGGGTTAACCCTGTTGCACACGCAACCACTGGTACTCTGAACAGTTCCAGTGGCTTCACATGTAAGGGGGTTAATTGCATTTTGCGTGCTGTCAGAACCCCCTGATCACCTGGCCGACCTTTGGTTGGAGTCTGTTGCTCGTGGCACTATGCATGTCTTCGGGGAGGAGATGCTGAAAATTGCTGAACTCACCCCTCACAGCACCAAACAACTCATCACTGATCTAGGTAATCATATGTTCACTTATTTTTCTATACTGATAAGCAAGAGAAATGCAACATCATTCGAATCATCTGAAGCAGTTGTGTGTTTCCAATGATTTGAATGATCTCACATTTCGTTTGCTCATCAGTATTTATTTTGATCTCTTATCAGCTAAACAAATTTTTTTTTTTTTTTTTTTTTTTTAAATGCCAGCTATGTTGTATAGTAAGTTGAAGGCAGGAATACATTGTATAACTGTGCTGTCACGCTTGATGAAAAAGATTACTGAGGACTGTTTCAAAACTGCTCACTAAGTTCTGTCGCTGTAGTGGATGCTTTGACTTGGCATCAGTTAAAGCTGTGACTTGCGAAGATACTGCGCCTAAAAATAAAATCATAGCACTACTCTTGAATGATTTAGACATAAAATTGATTCACAATTTACGTGTAAAACAACAGCAACAAATGTTTTTTTACATTATGTGATCGGTTGTCCTTTATTCCAACAGAATACCTAACCAATGTGTTGGATGACCTTGGTCTTCAGACGTCGGAGACCTTGACCCAGATTGACCTCTTGCTTCGAGCAACCCCTGAGGAGTTTGCAGACAGAGCCGAGATGATGCCACAAAGAGTGTCTCGCACCATTGCTGCCATGCGCAGCATTGAGTTCTAGAAACTTCCTGTGACTCAAATTAATATATACCATTTTTTAGAAAAAAAAAAATCAGGAGCCAGCTGTATCTTGATTTCTGATCATGACTTAACCCCCATGACCTCTAAGGAAATAAAGAACATAGTGGAGCTGCAAGAGACATAGATCTTCGTGAGCCCCCGCAATTGCGGGGGCTCACGAAGATCTATGTCTCTTGCTGACACCACAATGAATCCATTTTCCTGGGACATCACTTGGGTGTTAAGAAAGATTGAAGAAACACAAATCTGCGAGAACTTTCAGTGAAGGGGTGAAGAGTGTTACCTGATCAGCAGGCGCCGAGCTGATCAAGCACTACAGGTGCCCTTCAATCATGATCAGTTTATCCCACGCCGAGCTAAACAGGCAATTTCCTTGAAACTGTAAGGGGATAAGTGCAGGGACCTTTCTGTACATAGTGGGAGTGCAGTGATACTTTTGTTTGAGGGAACAGTGGTGCGACGTGTGTGTGTGTGTGTGTGTGTGTGTGTGTGCGTGTGCGCGTGCGCGTGCGCAGATGTGTGTGCTTGTACTTTCATTAGATTTTGTAAATGGCCTACTAGGTCATTCAGAAGTAGGTTACAAACTGTTTGTCTCTTTAGTCCGTTTATTGCAAACAGTGAGCCAATAGCCTGTTTGTCCAGGCTTTTAGTTGTATTTCACTGCCCGTGTTGAGAGACGCTTAGTTTGTTACCTACTTATGATCGGTGGATTTTTCGTCATCCTGTGTAATTGGTGCAAATCTTTGTAAAGATCTGTAGAGTTTCCTTACTATGGCGTGGTAGAAGTTCCCATTCCAGCATGTTGTTTAATTTTGGTTACATCACTCTCAGATTTGTTTTGTTCTTAACCCCTCCGCTGTCAAGAAAACGTCAGCTCGATCCAAATGCAAGAGGCATAGATCCCCATGAGCCCCCGCAATTGCGGGGGATCATGAGGATCTATGCCTCTTGCTGACGTCTGTTTGCGTCTGTGATTATTTTAGATGGCTTGGCCTCTCTGGCGTTGACTTAACAAAGATTTCAGAAACTCAGCCTGCGTCCACTGGCAGAGAAGGGGTTAAGCCTGTTACTTGAAGGTGTAGTTATTTGATGTCTCAAGTTACTGTGATAAGAAAAGTTCACAGATTGTGGGTATTGCATTAATTAAAAAAAAAATGTGCAGCTTATTCTGGCATTGCCTTGTGAATGATGTGGCAGATTAGTGTTGGCGTACCAGTGTCACACATTAACTGTATTGCCAGCTTCATGCTGAATAGCGACGCTAGTCTAAGCAGAGAATAACCCAACGAAGAAAGAAGCGTGTTTAGAAAAGACACAATTTATGATTTCTTTTTTTTTAAATTTCAAAATAAACAAGTACAAGATTCGCTACTTGTCAGTGTGAGAAGACAGTAATATGGAATAAATATAAAAATTGCATAGTTGTTTAGCAATTTTGAAATAATAAATTGTGTTGTTTGTCTTTTTTAAGCTTAGCTTCTTTCTTCGTTTGGTTAATCTCTGATTTTACACGCTTGGAAGTCACCTTTTAGGTCTGGATTTTGCTGGTGAAAGAGGCTTTGACGCACATCTTTAGAATGTTCTACCGAGCACACATACGCACGCGCGCAAGTACGCACGCACGCACCCATACAGCGCTATTTGTTTGAAGATAGTTCCAGATTTTACTTGCACAGTAACATCTACCGATCGCGCAGGTTTTTGTTTTTTTTTAAGCATGTTGTTAACCCGTTCACTGCCGAGAGAAAAACTTACCACCAAAACCCATCTGCAAGAGGTATAGATCCTCATGAGCCCCCGCAGTTGCGGGGGCTCATGAGGATCTATGCCTCTTGCTGAAACCAATTTGTGTTCATGTCCCTCTAGACAGCTAGGATTTTTCGACGTTTATTTTACAATGATTTCAACAACAAATATCTGCGTTAACTGGCAGTGAAGGGGTTAAAAAGCGTTAAACTCGAACGACCAACGATGTGGACACGTGTCTCAGTTCATGGGGCGCTCAGACTTCTTGATGAGACTTTAAGACTCGATGCCCCGCAAGCCCGCGCCAAATCTGTATAGCCGGACCGCTCAATATCCCACAGTATAGCGCCGGCCACACTCTAAAAGCGTCTTTTGTCTACAGTCACAGACACAATAAGTTCCCGTGAGCAAAAGGTCTTGGGGCCGAAGTCGGCCTCAGCTAGCCCGTGCGCGGGCCAGCGGAAAGCCGACGACAGCCCCACGACCTTTTGCTCGTAAATTGGAACGTCTTTATCACACGCTGAAGTGGAACGGTGCTTCATACTACTAGCTCAAACCCAGGGACGGATTCAGTGAAATACCAAGGGGACGGCGTATGTAATAATATAGAAGCTCTTCGGTGAAACTGCAAGTCAGAACCTTAAGGAATCCCAGTAAATAAAGGAACACGCTTAGAAAGGACAATTACAACACAATTTTATTTATCTTTCTTTTGAAATGCACTTCAGTGACTAGACTTAGTAGTGTATTTTTCCGTTTCTATGTCTGAAAAAAAAGAAGTGTTTAGACCCTGAACAAAAAGTGTTGTAATTGACTTTTCTAAGCGTGTTTCTTTCTTTGTTGGGATTTTCTTTTCATTTTACACGCTTGGCATCACCTTTTTTTTTTTTTTTTTTGGGGACTGAACATCAATCTGAGCCTTGAACGGTGGAGGGGGGAATGTCCTCAAATCGTGATGCGTGATTGCCGTTCTGCATGTTCTCGTGATTCGTGATTGCAATGTTTTTAATTGTGATCCGTGAAAGAAGCATTCGTTGTGAAACGTGAAAGCCAAATATAGATCTTCGTGATTCGTGCAAAGGTCCTGGTTATTTCGTGAAGCTGCCTGTCTTTTTGCCACACTGTAACCCCAATTACCCCCGACGCCCCACAGCAGGAGATGGGTCGAAAATGATAATTCAAGGGTAGTGCCAGATTAGTTTGGCGCCGTCAGGCGCAAGTTAATCTGGCACTACTCTTGAATAATCATGGTCGATCCATCTCCTGCAACTGACACAGCTGTTAGGTGACGCCTCTAAAATTGGGGAAATGCGGGGTTATTTCCACTCTGAAAGAGACGGATCAGTGTTTCCTGGAAATCAGGGGGGGGGGGGGGGATCAGTTACCTCGAGGGAGGGGGGGGGGGGGGCGGCGTTCCAACGTTTTGTTGCTAGACCTTCTTCCAGTGGCCGAAAAGTACAAACAACGGGGGGAGGAAGGGGGGGGTGGGGGGGGGGGGGGAGTGTGTATGTCAACACTCGCCGCTCGCCAAAAAAACATCAAACAACGGGAGGGGGTGGTGGTGTTAGCGTGTGTGTGTCAAAACTCGCCAAAAAAATCAAATAGGGAGGAGGAGGGAGGGATCCAAACACCCCAAAATCGGGACTTAGTTATAGCATTTTAAACAATTTTGGGTCTGGAAGGGGGTTTCGGAACCCCATAGGATCCCCCCAGATCCGCCTCTGTAGAGATCCTTCCTGAATCCGGCCCTGTGGTCATCTCAGTCTTGTCCTCAGGGTCCGAACTTGTCCAGTTAAATTGGACCACTATTATAGGACCGTACCGTCCCAGTAGCTTTTAATTAGGCCGATTCTTTGGGAAGTTACCAGCTGACAAACCCTGGCCACCTGTAGGAAGCATACATCTTCATGAGCCTGTAGGTTGCAGGGGCCCATGAGGATGTGTGCCTCTTGCTGGCAAATATTTTGCAATGGACATCAGCTTACATCGTGTTTTCTCACAGTGGAAGTTGTCAGGTTGTATTCTTTGACTGGTGAACCGGAAGATTCAGTGGGACGACTGTTCGAGGCATAGATTTTCATATGCACTTGCTTGCCGCCGCAGGGATTCATGAGAATGTGTCTCTCGCTAGCAAGATTATACGCCAATGTGCAGCTTTCTCAGTCTCTCACACGGAAAAACCTCATTTACTATCTGTGATTAGAGGAATGGGAAATGCAAAAGCCACACATCCCCATGAGTCCCTGCTGGCAAAACTGTACGACAAATGTATCTATGTTCTCGGGACAGAAGAAGAACTGGGATTCAAGTACAATATGGATGCGGGACAGACAAGACGAAGTGTTACAAGGGGCAGCTACTTTGTTTGGGGATCTGTCGAATTGTTTCTCTTTCAAGAGCGATCTGTTAGTCGTGAAGGCCGGCCTAGCACTGGATGACAGACCACGGGCTGTTCCAGTTACCACTCAAAAACCTACAGCTATTGTACAGGCGCAGCTGGACATAAATCAATACGCAGGCCTACACGTTTTACGTTATGTGACTACAACCAAAGTCACAAGTTACCCCAGACCAACGTCCTGGTTATTTCGTGAAACGTTGTAGCCAAACGTCTGAAATGCACAGAATAACCCAACGAAGAAAGAAACACGCTCAGAAAAGACAGTTGCAACACAATTGTTAATATAATGATATTTATATTTCAAGTAAATTTGTTTTTGAAAATAAAGAAGTATACAATTCACTACTTATCTGGTCAGTGTGAAGAAACTAAGTGGCAACTGACGTTGCCACTTAGTTTCTTCACACTGACAAGATAAGTAGAGAATTGTATAATTGCTTGTCTATTTTTAACCAAAAAAAGTGGTTTTTTTTTTGTTTTGTTTTACATTATTTCACTAAAGACTAATAAACCTAAAATACTGCCGTAAATATAGCTGTCTTTACGTCTCTTCTATTTATAGAAGATACTTTTTAGGATGGGACGCGGTGGAGCGATTTCAGTAGAATGCCTGTGACATCAAAGGCGTGCAGACCTCTGACTACGACAGTGAAGTAATACAGTAAAAATTACGTCATGTCTAACTACGGCTAACCGCGCTGCTAAACGTACATAGTTTGGCGGGAAGCACCGTGTGTGTGTGTGCGTGCGTGTGTGTGTGCGTGCGTGCGTTGTGCCGTGTGTGTGTGATGGTGTGTATGTGTGTGTGCGTATGTATGTGTGTGTATGCAGACAAGATTATCTCTGGTGTTTGTCACAGTACGTACAGGCCTAAAACCTTATGAAATGCTTTGATCGAGATGTATTTTGAAGAGCCTCAGAGCATATTTAAGTTAGGTGACTCGCTAAAGAGAAAAAAAATGCCGTTCATATAAGGTCGGCTGACCCGCATTAATTGACTCCGTAATTTTCGTTCTATTCACTTGGAATTTTGGATATAGCTAGCCTGAAGATAGACATTGGATGAGCTCGTAACCCAGCATTGTACCTCTTTAACGTGTTAAATAATAATAAATCCATTTTTGCAAGTTTTTGGAGCCATGTTATATTCCCATCAAACAGTCAGCCCTGAAAGAGGCTGTGAGAAAGAAAACAGTCAGCCCTGAAAATGGCTGTTTGGAAGTCACCCTTGCGTGCCTTTCCTTGTTTGAGCGGCGTTAGCCGCAAGCAAAAACGTAATATGTTTTGTTTCTTGACTAAATTAATTCAGAGTCTTCAAATTCGAAAAGAAATTATTTTGAATTAGGATTTATTGGTCACGTATAAACGGTATGCTTATTATATTGTGGCAAATACATGTTTAGATTATCCAATGTAATAATTGAGTCTCGCGGCGCAGGTTCATCAAGAGACAAATATGCAGAGCACCAGAGGACAGCGCGAACATTCGGACACACGCACGTACACAGAAGCTGAAATAACACGTTAACATTGCCTTTATTGAATAAATGAAACGATACTCATTTAAGTCGTCAATTATACATCATTGAGAACCTCTTTTGAATAGCCACCTCATTCTTTGTAAGAAAAAGTGGCCCGGCACAGAGAGTGGTGCTCTCTTAACCCATTCTACCCCAGACACACCACAGCAAGATGAAGATCGACCATGATAGTTCAAGGGTGATGCCAGAATAGCTTGGCGCCTATGGGCGCCAAGCTATTCTGGCACCACCCTTGAAATATCATGGTCGATCTGTGTCCTGCACTGCAATGCAGTCTTCAGAGAACAACGGCAACATTTGGGGATTTCGGTGATGGGGTAGAAAGAGTTTTAAGGGCAGTCTTGAAGGGCCAACAGTGTCACCTGTCATTAAAGACCATCATTTAGGTGGCTACACCCACCTAAGTGATGTTCTTTAATAACAGGTGATGTCTCATACAGATGGTCACTCAGAATCGGTTCTACTTTATTATCTAAATTACAGAGTTGCAGCGAAGCACCACTGGTTGTATTCAGTTGAAATGTAGAAACAAATTATTTTGACCAAAATTTAATAATAACAGTCATAATAAACACTGTATACTTTTTGTTGTTGTTTTAACTCATTCATGGGGCAAACGCGCTATACGACACTTCCGCAGCTATTGATGAGGGGCGCCGTGAATGAGTTAAAATTATCAGAGATTTATACACAAGCGTGAGTCGAGAAGCACATTTTCGCAAGGTGTATCAATTACAATACTGACGCATTTCTCGAGCTACGCACGAAACTGAAATATAAACTTAACAATTAATTAAAGTAAGCTAAAGTTAAAACTTTCCTGCATTTGTTTTCACATTTTAACTCATTCTGCCCGCGACACACCACAGCAAAATGTAGGCGCCAAGCTATTCTGCCACCACCCTTCAACTATCATGGTCGACTTGTCTCCCGGATTGTAATGCAGTCCTTAGAGGATAACTCTAAAATGTGGCTATTTCGTACCTCGGGCACAATGAGTTAATAAAGACCTCACTTGGCATTTCAGACATACGTCAAACAATCGACGATGGATGGATGGATGGATGGATGGATCACAGATGGATGAATGCATGGGTGGATGGCTGGATGCATGCATGGGTTGATGGATAGATGGATGAATGCATCGATGAAGGACAGGCAATCCAATAAATGAAGGGCATGGATGAAGGGCAGACAATCCAACCAATTCAAACCAATCACTCACTGACCAACCAACAAACAAACAAACAAAACAAACAAATAGCCTTAACCGGAAATGTCTGTTCAACAAACTATCTGTGTTGTTGTGTTTATTTTCTTTTTTATGTCTGTCAACAAAAACTAAATAAAATTAATGAATTATGCAAAAATCAGTCGCAGGCCTACAAAACTCTCACAACAAAATCTCTGGGAAAAACTTAATGGCCTCGGGATACTTTTCAGTACTCTTGTACAGAGATGCTCTAATAAACAAGATGTCTTCGCTATGTCTGTGCACATTATTAACTTACCGATTAACCCCTTTAAAGCTGGAATACAGCTTACAACATCAAAGTGTAAGAGGCATAGATCGTCACGAGCCCCCGCATATGGGGGGAGGGGGGCTCATGAGAATCTATGTCTCTTAAGTGCTGCCATTCATACATGAATTCATTATTCATTTCACTGATTATTTATGTTCATGTGCCATAGTCCATAAGCCAGTCCTGGCTACCGTGCACCCCCCCCCTCCCCCCCACCCAGTACTCAATAAGATGGGTTTCAAAGTGTACCTTAGTATGTCCTGAGATGTTTAAGCCACGTTCCTCTAAAATCCTTAGGAACACACCAGAGATATAGCCGATGGCGCAAGGATACCCCCATTCACGCTCTTCGCGGATGCTAAAATGAGGTTGAGAAACATTTTCCTCTAAATAAATCAGAATTCATTCCAGAAGCCCAAATCAGGCAATATTATGTTAAGGCACACCTTCTGCATCCTCTGCAAAAATTAGAATGAAAGAATATTGAATCTCTGGCTCACAGAGAAGGTATTTGTGCACCCAGTAAACGGCCATTTCCGCGAAATCGCAAAAAAAGACAAAATAGTCAGATGCCTTCAGACATTTTCTATAGCACTGTCAGTCCATTTTCACGCTTACATCATTAAAACAGGAAGTCACAATTATTATAAACTTGACTAGGTGATGCGGCTGTGATCACTGTGAGTGTCACAGTGGTTGGTTTTGTATCCCTACCCCCAAGTTGTAAAAATACACAAAATTAATTAGAAAAAATTACTAAAGTTATTCCATTTCATTTTGACCTCTCTTTACCTTTTAAGTTTCAATAATGTGAGCATAAAGTGCAAGAAATTAAGGAAAGTTTTTTTCCCATTTCCCAAAAGACCAGCCAGTTAAAAATAGTTGCAATTAAATTGATGGGTCACATTGAAATTAATGAAATGATCACAAAATTTTATGCTCAATATGCATACTTTGTTTAGAAAACTGGCAACAAAAATATTTAAACAGAGGAGTATGACATAAGCAATTGTTATGATCATTTTGCGTTCCTTTGCGCCGGTACTGGTAAAATGGGGGTGGGGCAGCAGATTTAGCCACTGTGGCCCCTAAATGCACCACAGCATCATAAAATCAGGTTGGGAGTAATTGTGGTACTCTATCCTAACCAATAATACCTTTAAAAAAAGACCTATCAGTTGTATACAAAATTTCTGAGGGCATCGGAAACAACGTACGTTTCCCAAATCGGCAATTTAAAATGGGAAAAAGCTATCATTCACCACCAACGTACCGTAAAGGATGCCGACTTTCCTTATTTTCTTGCACTTTATGCTCACATTATTGAAACGTAATAGGTAAAGAGAGGTCAAAATGAAATGGAATAACTTGAGTAATTTTTTCTAATTAATTTTGTGTATTTTTACAACTTGGGGGTAGGGATACAAAATCAACCACTGTGGCACTCACAGTGATCACAGCCACCTATTCAAGTTTATAATAATTGTGACATCCTGTTTTAATGATGTAAGCTTAAAAATGAACTGACAGTGCTATAGAACTATAAAAAAAATGTCTGAATGCATCTGACACCTTTTTTTTTTTTTCTTTGTCTTTTTTTTGTGTTGAGATTTTGCAGAAATGACCGTTTACTGGGTGCACAAAATACCTTCACTGTGAGCCAGAGATTCAATATTTGTTCATTCTGGTTTTTTTTTTAAAGAGGACGCAGAAGGTGTGCCTTAACATAATATTGCCTGATTTGGGCTTCTAGAATAAATTCTGATTTATTTAGAGGAACATGTTTTGCAACCTTAGTTTAGCATCCGTGAAGAGCGTGAATGGGGGTACCCTTGCGCCATCGGCTATATCTCTGGTGTGTTCCTAAGGATTTTTAGGGAACATGGCTTAAACATTTCAGGACATACTAAGGTGGGAAGGGGGGGGGGGGGGGTGCACGGTAGACCGGGCTAGTTTTTGGACTACCAGGGCGTATTTCGAATCTGACATGGTCAGTCATAGAGACTGACATCAATTTTTATCCGGTAGTAATGAAGAGTGTAATCGGGTCTGTCTTTTGATACGCTTATTTTGTCGTGAACTGCCTAGGACAATTTTTAACGCACAGGCATGGGATCAGTGATCGCTGCCGCGATATCGACAACTCACCCTCTACAACACGGACGGCAGGAACTAACCTGTTGTTTCCTACTACGCGTGTTATAGACGTCGATTTTGCGACGATCATCCCACGCCTGTGGGAAAACCAGTCGCTTATTGGGGATCACTTGTCTGAAAGCGCCGTAAAAGTGCCCTGCCGCCGAGTCTGCCTGTCATAGCTATAATTGATATGTACGGCGAAAGCATGGTTGTCACGTGGCCTAGAAATGAACGATGCAGAATTTATTATACCCAGTTGAACTGGCCATTCTATTCACATAAACTACATGCGTGTAAACCACTCAGAATATTACCCCGAGCCGCATTGATTAACCGATCCCGGCATCTGCACTGAAGAAGCATAGACTGATTTTCATGAATCCCTGCAGCAGCAAGGGTTCATGAGAATCTATGCTTCTTGGTGGAAGAGCTTGGCTTCATGTACATGTCCTGAGCCGTTCCTCAAAACGCCCACGAGATTTAAACGAAACCTACCATCGCCAAAGAAAGGTGCAACGGGAACGAACCTGCTTTTGACAGTTCCATTCATCGTGGTCTGTAACTCTGAAAGAGAAACGTCCCAGAGCCAGGATTCTCTCCCTTTTATAAAGATGGCTGACCTACTGTTACTGCGCATTAGGAAGTCAGCGGAAGGGGAGGTGGGTGAAAAGTAGTAAGAGGTCTGAGTAATGTAGTGGTTCATGTGTCCGTATATTTATAATCCCTTTTTGAATTCACTCTTGGCACACATTGGCATCCTAGCGATGATGTCATTCAGTCATGGGCATGCAGCTTTTGAATCAGTACTGACTGAGATTCAGTCTCAGTTTAACCCATTACATACTCAAACTGAACTCAAACTTTTGTTTTTTTAATGTTGCTTATCGTCCTATGAAGGCTAGATCACAGACCAGGAGATAGATCAACCATATTAGTTCAAGGGTAGTGCCAGAATAGCTTGGTGCCTCAGGCGCCAGGCTAAGGCCGCTCTGGCATCACCCTTGAACTATCAGTAGGACGACAAGGGGTAAAAGTTTATTAATTTGTTATTCAGTGGTGGCGTTGCAACTGCTGTCATGGTGAGGCTGTAAATGACCAATCAAATTACATTGTAGTCGCTTCCGGTCTGGTGTATATTGCCGCACCGCAACTGATAGGTCTCTCAATAACGAACAACTCTAAAACGTCGTAATCAGCTGACATTCATGAAAAGTACATTCATCCCCTTATACCGTACACTTGTAAAACATTTGTACAATCATTGAATCACATTGGTTGTCCCTCTCGATTCTTAACGCTGATAGCGTAGCGAATCGAGGAAGACCACCACTGTGTCATTGAGTAAAACTTTTCAGCCAGTCATTCAGTACTACACATGCATAGCGCATCTCAACTGATTGGCACAATATTCCATAATAGGGGCAACGGTAACTAGTAACAGGAACAATGCGTATAATATGTCATATGTATAATTTCAATCCAATAAATCCTTTTCATTTATAAACACCATTTTGTTTCAGATCATGTAACATGCAGACATTCTCATTTGCACTATAGGTCTAAATACAACAATAATTATTGTAATGCAAAAACCACATAAACCATTGCAACTGTACGATTCTCAATCACATTCACCATTAAAACAGCTAACAGAAAGGAAAAAAAAAGATGAGAACGCGGCCGTGACAACACAGGCGTGGGTTGAGAAACGGGTTTCAACGATGAGAATTAATTTGTAGTATTTATCACTTCTGTTGATTGTGTTTTTCCCAGACCAAAAGGTGACTGCCAAGCGTGTAAAATGCAGACAATAACCTAACGAAAAAAGAAGAATGCTTATAAAAGACAACGAAAGCACAATTTATTGCTTTTTTCATATTTTCAAAATAGACAAGCAAACAAGTATACAATTCGCTATCTGTTTTGTCACCGCGTGGAGAACGTAAGACTTACTTTCTCCATGCACTGACAAGAAAGGGGTTTTACCCGAAATATTAATAAATTGTGTTGTAACTGACTTTTAGAAGCATGTTCTTTCTTCGTTTGGTTATTCTCTGTATTTGTTTCACGATGTGTAGCAATATACAATGTTGCCTTGTGGAGTCCGTTTTTTTGTGAAAAAAAAGACGAGAATTTTATTGTCAGATGGACTGACTGTCGGTTGTTCTCACAGGGCAGAATGCATAAACCCTCACGCAGATTGTGTTTCTAGAATCTTCGTCAGCTCATTATGAAATTATTAAAGATATCCTTGAGACCTGCTTCACAGTCCTGGAGACAGATCGACCATGATAGTTCAAGGGTGGTGTCGGAATAGCTTGGCGCCTATAGGCGCCAAGCTATTCTGACACCACCCTTGAACTATCATGGTCGATCTACATCCTGTCGTAGTCAGTCACGGCTTCATGGGTTATTTCAACGCCACAGAGCCCCAGCCGTCCCGGGAACATGGATTAAAAGTGGTTTCAGCAAGAGACATAGATCTTCATGGACCCCCGCAGTTGCGGGGGTCTCATAAGGATATATGCATCTCGCAGTTGGATTGAGTTCACTTTTTTCTTGGCAGTCAAGGGGTTAAATATCTTCTATTCACCATCATAGACAGTGAACGGAAGAGATACGCACTGTACATTGACACACCGTGAAAAGGCGCGTCTCTCCACCAACGACTGTGCACGTCACGGTAATTGTGCGATAGACATTAGCATGCTCAACACAAAGTTTGTGGTCCCTTGGGTAATAAGTACGTTGATACCAGCTGTAGACTATACAAGAAAAGGCCGATGTAGTTCACAAGCGTAAATCAACCAGTTGATAATATCCCTCGTTTGCTTACTTACGCCTGTCACCCCTACCCGGGTATAGGCCGTCGACGAGAGACCTCCAGCAACTCCTGTCCTGTGCTTCTCCTTCGATTCTACTCCAGGTGGTTCCCAGTCTCTTGATGTCTGCTTGGAGGTCTCGACGCCAGGGGTTTCTCGGCCTACCTCTTTTCCTCTTTCCCTGGGGGTTCCATGACAATGCCTGCCTAGTGATACTGGAAGCTGGCTTTCTCAGACTGTGACCGATCCATCCCCATCTTCTTCGCCCAATTTCATTCTCTGCTGTTATCTGCTCTGTTCTCTCCCAGAGTCTGAAGTTGCTGATCTTCTCTGGCCAGTGGATTTTCAAAATTCTTCTAAGGCAACTGTTCATGAAGGTCTGTACTCTGTTGACTGTGGTTTTTGTCAATCTCCAAGTTTCTGCTCCATATAGGAGAACTGCTTTTACATTGGAGTTGAAAATCCGGACTTTGGTGTGTTGTGACAGCTCTCTGGAACTCCACACTTTTTTCAACTGGAGAAAGGCTGCTCTGGCTTTACCGATTCGTGCTCTGACATCTGCATCGGTGCCGCCTTTTTTGTCTATGATGCTCCCGAGATAGGTGAAGGTCTCCACCTCCTCCAACGGGGTGCCAGCAAGCAAGACTGGTTCCTCCCTGGTTGCGTTCAGCCTCATTGTCTTTGTTTTCTGTTTGTGAATGGTGAGGCCCACTTGGGACGAGATGTCAGCAAGCCTCGTGGTCTTGTCCTGCATTTGTTGATGAGTGTGGGACAGTAATGCCAAGTCGTCTGCAAAATCGAGGTCGTCAAGCTGTGTCCACAGTGTCCACTGTATTCCACTTCGTCTGTGCTCTGTGGTCATCTTCATGACCCAGTCTATGGCCAGTAGGAAGAGGAACGGAGACAGCAGACACCCCTGCCTGACACCAGTTCTGACCTGGAGCTCCCTGGTGAACTGCCCTTCGTGGATCACGCGACATGTCATGCCATCGTAGCTGTTCTTGATCAGGCGGACGAGCTTTGTGGGTACACCGTAGTGTCGTAGGAGTTTCCACAGAGTCTCTCGGTCCACACTGTCAAATGCTTTCTCATAATCCACAAAGTTGACGTACAGCGGGGAGCTCCACTCCAGAGACTGTTCCACGATGATGCGGAGAGTGGCGATCTGGTCTGTACATGATCGGTTCTTCCTGAATCCTGCTTGCTGGTCTCTCAGCTGGGGGTCAACGGAGCTCTTCATTCTCTCCAGGATGATCCTGTTGAAGACCTTTCCTGGTACTGACAGCAAGGTGATTCCTCTGTAGTTGGAACACTTGCTGAGGTCGCCTTTCTTGGGAAGCTTGATTAGGTACCCCTCCTTCCAGTCAGCCGGCATCACCTCCTCTTCCCAGATCTTTCCAAACAGTGGGTACAGCATCTCCACTGTTGTCTCTAGGTCTGCTTTCAGAGACTCCGCTGGGATGCCATCTGGGCCTGCTGCTTTGCCATTCTTCAAAAATGCCACTGCTCTTCTGATCTCTTCCCGGCTGGGTCTGTCACAGCTGATGGGTAGGTCGGTCTCTGCCGGCTGGATGTCTGGGGGGTCGGGTGGGCTAGGTCTGTTCAGTAACTCTTCAAAATACTCAGCCCATCTGTCGAGTTGGTCTGCTCTGTCTGCAATAGGCTTGCCTTCTTTGTCTTTTACTGGTCTTTCTGTATGCCCTCGTTTGCAATATTGCTCTTTTCCCCCTCACAAGTAAGGTAATGCAGTTTTCGTCTCTTGACTGTTTAGGAGATAACTCAATTTTATTTGGGTACCACCCACGACACCACTGCTCAATTGTAATTCTGTCGGCACTCGGACATGCTCGGTTCTTTCCGTGAAACTCCGTTAACTTGGTTCCATCTACATATCGACTGATCAGCTCGCATTAGAAAATCGACCAATCAGCAGCTTCAATTTGAAGATCGACCAACCAGCTACCAGTAAAAGGTCAACCAATCAGTAACTCCATTAGAGCATCGACCAATCCAATTAGCGCTCTGTTCTAGCGTAATTGAGGCCACGGTGTTATTGCATCACATGGTTGGAGAATTTGGCCACAACTCAGTTCTCAACTTTTGCGGTAATCCATTCGTCCGTCCGTTAGAACGATCAATAATCCGTAGTCATTGTTGTTGGCAGAGTAGTTACTTTGGTGAGCCACGAGGCATCTGCCTCGAAAACCACACATCTGCAAGAGACATAGATGTTCATAAGCCCTCGCGGATACGAGGGCTCATAAAGATCTACGCTTCTTGCTGACCGCATTCACACAATCAGTTCTCAAGCAAGGCGCCACATTTGCAAGATGCATTAGGTCATTATGAGCCCTCGCGGTTGAGGATCATGAGGATTATGCCTACTACTGTGACACCCTGGATTCTCAGGCCCGCTGCGTGGGTTCAAATTTAAAATATGCGAGGAACATAAATCCTCATGAACACTCGTGGGGCTTATGTGGACCCATAGACATGTTTTAGCCCCTCGCATACCATCGATTCTCATGCAGGCCTCATGAGTCCATGAAGAGCTCTGTCTCACGCATCCCCTTATAACAAAGGCTCAAGGTGGCCCAACTTAAACCTCTGTTACTTAGGTGGAAGGCGTTGTCGGGCCTTCAGTTGTCAACGCCGTAAGGGACACAACTCCCCCCCCCCCCCCCCCCCCCCCCCCCACCGAATGCTTGTCAGAACTCAAACTTTTGATATCTCCTGCTGGGAGAAAGTCAATGTCACTTTGGCATTGTGTTCTGTTCCCTTGGCTTTTCTCCAGCATTTCTCATAAGAAGAAGTCACTTGTGCCTGTTGTCAAACCCGTTTCTGTTCTCTCCTTCAAGGTTATATGAACATTTGAGCCATATTCGCTTGACTTAGAATATCTGAGGTGTCTTCGTCCATCCATCCTGCAGCTGATAAACGCACAGCTCCTGTGGTCGTCAGTTGCGTAGGTTGTCGAGTTTAGTTTCCGTTTATAACTATCCACGTCACAGCTAGTTCTACCGGCGTTTACTGTCTCCCAAACATGCGGTATGAGATAGTTTAGCATGACACGCAGTGAAAGCGCTGCGTGTGTCGTCAAATAATTATGATATATAGCAGGCGTCTGCGGCGAGACACTGAACCCTTTCACTGCCGACAGTAGATATAGACTGCGTTTCTCAAATCAGTCATTGTGAATTCCGTTTTGAGGTCATCAGCCGTCAAAGAAACATGAATACAAAATGGTTTCAACAAGAGGCATAGATCCAAAATGAATACAAAATGGTTTCAACAAAAGGCATAGATCTTTATGAGCCCCCGCCTTTTGAAACCACAAGATCCTGTTCAATATCTTTCGACTGCGAAGTGGCCAAAGAACCCGCGTAATAGGCTGTACTGAGAGATAGGCCTATTGATGAAGACAATCCTGAATCTGAGGAGCGAAGTTGCCCCCAAATGCACTGCGCCAGGAAAAGCGACATCGGCCGCAGAGACCGTTATCTCGTCATTGTCTTCGTAGTATCGTCTGAGTAAACCCATTACACAAGTTGGGCCATTTCCAAACGACTGATAAGCCAATACCACGAGGCAGCAACGCAATTCCTCCGGTGGCAAGAGCGAAGGGAAAATCATTGTGGTTGTCTCACCAGTTGCCGATGTTTGCCAGTCTGTGATTTTGAACCTTACGGCCCTCGGCCGTAAGGTCCAAGAACACAGACCGGCAATTCTATGTTCCCCGATGACAGTCGTTCCTGACAACATTGTTCTGTTATTACAGCTGCTCATTGACTGCAATAAACGTCCTGAAATCAGAAGTAGGTCAAAACTGCACGTGTTTCGACGAAAACAGTGAATAAAAAGCCTGGACAAACATGCGATATCGCATGCTTGTCCGGGCTTTCAGTCCATTGTTTTCCGACAACCACTTCCGAAAACAGTGGATGAAAAGCCCGGACAAACACGGCATGTGGCATTTTTGTCCTGGCTTTTCATTCACTGTTTTAGTCGGAACACGCGCAATGTTGACCTACCTCTGATTTCCTGATATCGTCTATAATATGCAACTCGACAGCCTTTTGATAAGTACGGTAGGACGTATTTTTGTGTTTAATAGAACAGTCCTTATAACTAGGTCCAGTTGAGCTTTCAGCAACTCAGATTTATGCAGGACTTGGTGACAATGGAATGACTGGTTGAACTGCTAGCAGCAGCTGTTGATACTTCCGGTCTGCAACTTCCGGTTTGCAAGAGATCAGGTTAGTTACTAAATCTTGCAATTTGCAGTGAGCATGTTGTGTCTAGACTGTAACCAGTGTATGTTCCACCAATACAAATTGTCTTTTCAGAGCCTGAGAGTGGAGAAGGCGTATTGTGTATGCGCTTCTTCAGCTTATGGTGAACGAGATTCCAGACGAGAAAACTCTGCGCATTTGGGTTCGAGTTTGTGTAGTGGGTCACAGTCACAGACTCAGACTCTCACTTTCAAATGCTGAGCTTTCGAAGTCACGACTGTACGTCGCGTTGATCCGTTTCACAAGCGCCTGCGGGATATGGCGCTGACAGTTCCACAATTCCAGACCCCGAGGTACATAGAGCCAGACAAGAACTTTAGACGAGCAGTTTTGCGATTATTTGGCAAAAAGCCAGTATGTCACTGTTTGAGAAAATTGAGCGAGATTTTCAATGAAAATCTCGCT
This sequence comes from Semisulcospira habei, assembly GCA_036245525.1. Lineage (NCBI taxonomy): Eukaryota > Metazoa > Mollusca > Gastropoda > Semisulcospiridae > Semisulcospira > Semisulcospira habei. The sequence goes on from BTPG01000002.1 coordinate 159,745,251, forward strand.
TTTGAAAATTAATCCTTCCCTGCCGCTGTAAGTGCATTTATGTTTCTGAAATTTTAGTTCATTCAAGGACCAAAAGCTAAAACCATCCCAAAACATGGGTACAGACTGGTTTCATCAAGAGGCATAGATCCCCATGAGCCCCCGCAGTCGCGGGGGCTCATGAGGATTTATATCACTTGCAGTTGGATCGTGTTTACGTTTTCTCGGCAGTGAACGGGTTAAATATGGACATACTGGCTTTTGCCAAATAACGGTAGAGATCTTTTCATGGCCTCAACTGGTCTCAAGTTGTCTCGCAGGCAAAGGCAAAGAAGATTTCCCACAAGCTGAAGCCGATCATCACTAATGTGCGCTGGTTTGTGGTTTTGGACATTAACCCCGCAAGGTAGCAATGTCCTTAATCATTGACCAGCACACCAATAGAGATATAATTAAACTCTTCTTTGCCAGATGACGCAAAATGAGTCTCTGAAATCTTGGTTAATTCCAAGCAGGAGAGTCCGAACCGCTCAAGGAACATGGATTCAACGTGGCATCAGCAAGAGGCATAAATCCTCATGGGCCCCCGCAACTGCGGGGACCCATGAGAATCTATGTCTCTTGTAGTTGGATCGCGTTCAGTTTTCTCTGCAGTGAAAGGGTTAAGGCGTCCTTGATGTCGCCTACGAACTCTTCATTCCCAGACGCCGACAAAAAAAAAGTTTAGGGTTTAACGTCTTTTGTCCACCACGAAGGTGATTTCAAAGACGGGGCACCGAATTAGGGTCTGAACAAATTTTGGCCTCCGCTGGATTCCAACCCGGGACCTTTCGGACGAGAGTGAAACACTCTACCACCAAGCCACCCAGCTCCCCAGACGCCGACAAAGGACATGAGAATCAGCACGGTGATGGAAAAAAACATCCAGAACTATGAGGATGTGCAGGACACTCACAGACGCATGTTAATCTCTGATGTCGAACCTTGACACGGAGGTTTTACAACCATGCTGAAAGATCTTCCGACCGTTACGGCAAGAGAGAACCTCACGATGACGTACATCAGTGTTCCTGCATCCGAGTGGGCATACGTCAGTGTGGTCTGGTTTCAAGCTGCAGCTAGTTTAGTTATTTGGGTTTAACCACCGAGCAGGCGACCAAGGCCATATCACGGCAGGGCTCTGAAGTTGCAGTCAGCAGGCCAGCGCAACAGAGAACATTTCCTGCCAACGTCATGAAACGCTGTCGTTTTCGGGACATGAGTCACGTAAGTGGGTCGGTCAGCGATTTCTGAATTTACGACCGTCGAAATGTGTGCCGGTCTCTGATTTTTTAACGACTGTAGAAATGCGTGCTGGTCTGCGATTTTGGACCTTATGGCCTGACGGCCGTCAGGTCCAAAATCACAGACCCGCACACCAACATTAAGGCGTCACCAGTGCACGTGCTCATCCCTCCCAGACGCCGACGAAGGACATGAGTATGACCGTGGTGATGGTGTTGGTGATGATAAAAAAGATCCAGAAGAGGATGCTGTCCAGGGACTTGCCGATCTCGTGCCAAGTCACTTCCGGGGCTTTCACCACCGTCGACTCCCCCTTCATCAGCCTCTGGCACTCCACCGGCATGTGGTTTCTCGACCCAAGCCCACCTGCCACGCCGCCTCCACCTACTACGCCGCAGCCGCCACTCCCCTCGCCGCCTCCGCCGGCTCTCCGCCGCGTGTGACGCTGCACCTCGTTCTCCCCGTTCTCCCTGACCTTGACCTTGGTCTCGCAGACGACCTGCAGCTCTTTGGCGTGGTCCATCTGCTGCCTGGTCTCGCCCACCGCTCCGGACTCCTGGAGGTGTGCCTGGTCCATGGAGTCGTTTCGACTGTTATTACTAGACCTGAAAGCGCGAAGGTAAGTGTGAAGGTCATGCCGATGGGGAAATAATGTATGTGAGTAATGCATGTACAATAAAAGTTATATATTCTTGAATTTACAGGCAAATCATATTATTATGTAATGGTGCCACGGAGTTGCTCGTTGTTCTTCTTCTTTGTTTTTTTTTTTTGGGTTGTTGTTTGTTGTTGTTTTTTTGTTTGTTTGTTTGTTGTTGTTGTTGGGCTTTTTTTTTTCTTTGGTTGTTGTTGTTGTTGATTTGGGTGTTTTTTGTTTATTGGGGAGGGGGGGGTGGGGGGTGTTTGGAAGCACGCATGCAAACATACACCAGTAAGCAAAATACTTTCATGCCGACGTCGGCCGCAGTGGACACGCGCACAGTCGTGCGCGTGCCCACTGTGCATGTGGCCAACGTCGGCCCGAGGAACGTTGCTTACTGTGACAACACACACACACATACACACACACACACGCGCGCGCGCGCAGATACAAACATGTAAAACCTGAGAAGACATAAACGACATCTTAGGCCAGTCAACAACCAGCAACAGCAACAACTACCAGCGAACAAGAATAACGAAAAAACCACTGGCGCACAATAACACAAACAAACACCAAACATTAATTTGACCTGAATGTCTTTCTGCGGAGCGTGGAGTGCCTCTGCCACGTGGAGTGATGTCTATTCATCTTGAAGAGCCATTTGAGGCTGTTGGGCACAGGGTGGCGGGGGTCGCGGTGATGAATGTTTAGGACCAGGCCGGCACAACACACAGATAACGTGCTGACAGCCAGGAGCGTAGTCAGGTACACCGCTGAAAGGGAATAGAGAAGGGTTTATTCCCAGTAAGCAAAGGGCCTCGGACCCGCGACGGCCGCATTGGGCCCGCGCCGCACGGCTGTGCACGGGCCCACTGCGGCCGCCGTTTGTCCAAAGACGTTTTGCTACTGGAGTTACTGTCTCGACTGACATGTTCAATTATTCTTAAAATAGAATGAGATCAGAGACAGCAGAGTGTGTCCCTTGACAGTGAGGACGACATACACAGGATCCATGTTGTTTGTTCACCGCGGCATGCGTCCTCTCATCAACAATGTGCAAGTAACATCAGAAGAGTGCGCAAAATTGTGGGATGTAAGTGAGACAACTCCTTTATAGCAAGAAGTATAAAATAATTGTCATGTGCCCGTGGAACTGCAGGAGTATATCAGAGTACATGTCTCTTGCAGATGCAAAGAAGTACCCAACGGAAAAAAGAAACACGCTTAGAAAAGACAGCTACAACACAATTTATTAATATTTCGGGTAAACTGATACCCTTTGTCAAAATAGACAAACAAACAAATAGAGAAATCAGTCGGCTACTTATTTTGATTTCAATCGCAGAAGGACTGTGGCAACTGAAGGATGTGACGTAAAATAAAATGAAACAAAAGAAAAGAAAAACAAAAGTGCGTAAAACAAGAAGAAGTAAAATAAAAAATGAAAATGACGTCAACGAAAAACTCATAACAGAGAGACTCGGAGATAAACTGAACACGAGATACAAAGTGTGTGCAAGCGAGCGCGAGCAAAAGTGAATGCGTGTGCGTGAAGCCAGAAAGAAAGAAAGAAAGAGAGAGAGAGAGGGGGGGGGGAGGGGGGGATTACCCTTGGGCACGAAATCACGAAATAGGCTGAGTATCTAATACACAAAACCTGCTAAACACAAACCCGAAGGCAAACTTTACATCACCTTCAAGTTGAGGACTATCTACTATGTATCTATCTATCTATCTATCTATCTATCTATCTATCTATCTATCTATCTATCTATCTATCTATCTATCTATCTATCTATCTATCTATCTATCTATCTATCTATCTATCTATATCCCGTAGTCTTGCCGACCGTTGGGGCACCACTGATGACTGGGCAACCAGCTCCCTCCATTCCTCTCTGTTCTCTGCCATTCTTAGCGTATCGCCCAGCCTCAGTCCTGTCCACTCTGAGATATTGTCCTCCCATCTTTTCCTCTGTCTTCCTCTCCTTGCACAGTGCCTTGCAAGATTGTTTTGGCAAGCCCTGCTGAACGAGTGACATGCCCATACCACTTCAGTTTGCGTTTTTTCACAATGGCTAATAGGTCTTCTTAGGGCCCGATGGCCTGCCTGATTCTGCTTCCCACTTCCTCGTTCGTGATGTGATCTCTGTATGAAATGCCAAGCAGCCTTCGAAAACATCTCATTTCAGTGGCTTGTGTCCTCCTTTCAAGGTCTGCTGTGAGGGTCCATGACTCGCAAGCATACGAGAACACTGAGATGACTAAGGAGTGCATCAGTCTGATCTTGGAGCAGAGCGTGATGTTTCTGTCCTTCCATATGGTCTTCAATCTTGTCAGTGCTGTTGTTGTCTGCGCAATCCTGGACAGTATTTATGGTTTTGATCCCTCATCTGTCACAATGACTCCTAAGTATTTGAATTTATTAACTGTTTCTAGTTTTTGGCGTCTAATCATGACGTCAGTGCCAATGCCACTGGTGTTATTTGTCATCAGTTTGGTATTCTCTGCACTGATTTCCATCCCATACGCAATGGCTGTACTGTCCAGCTTTTCCACCAGCTGAGCTAGCTCCTTCTCTGTTCCTGCAAGGCCATCAATGTCGTCCGCAAAGCGCAAGTTCGTAATTGTTCTGCCTCCAATACTGACAGTTCCTTCATGATCTTTCAGAGCGTCTGTCATGATTCTTTCCAGGAAGATGTTGAAAAGAGTAGGTGAGAGCAAGCAGCCTTGTGTGACTCCAACTGTAGTTCTAAACCAGTTTCCTATTTGCCGTTGAAGCAGACTGCGCTAGCGGCCTTGTTGTAAAGGTTTGCTATGACTTTGATCAGGTTGGCATTTATGTTGTATAGCTTCATGGTGGACCAAAGGGCTGCATGCCACACCCTGTCAAACGCTTTCTTAAAATCCACAAAGACATGATAGAGGTCTTGCTGGTGCTGGAGGTACCTCTCACATAGAACTCTCAGGTTGAAGATCTGCTCAGTTGTGCTGTGCCCTGGTCTGAAGCATGCCTGTTCCTCAGCTATGATTTCCTCTGCCTGTGGCTTCAGCCTGTTCAGTAGGATCTTTAACATGACTTTGCTTGGGTGGCATATAAGACTGATCGTGCGATAATTCTGGCATTGATGTAAGTTGCCTTTTGGGGGGAAAGTTATTATAAGTGATTGGGTCCATGGTGTGGGTCAATCCCCTGACTGTCAGATCTTATTGCTTATCATGTCTTCTCCCCCTTCTTGGACTAGTTTTGCAGGGATGTTGTCTGCTCCTGCTGTCTTCCCTTTTTTCAGCGACTTCACTGCAGCCTCTACTTCTTCTCGGATGATGGGATAGTTGCCATTGTTGATCACGGGTGGGTTGACACTGAAGTATGCCTGGGTCCCCTGTAGCTCGGTGGTTGTACAAATCTGAGCAGTACTCTGTCCATCTCTTCAGTATGTCTTGGTCTTCCGTAAGACAGTTCCGGCCTTCACTATCTTGAAAGATCGAGAGCGAGCGGGGATTACCCTTGGGCACGAAGTAGGCTGAGTGTCTAATACACAAAGCCTGCTAAACACAAACCCGAAGGCAAACTTTACATCACCTTTAAGTTGAGGACTATCTATCTATCTATCTATCTATCTATCTATCTATCTATCTATCTATCTATCTATCTATCTATCTATCTATCTATCTATCTATCTATCTATCTATCTATCTATCTATCTATCTATCTATCTATCTATCTATCTACCTATCTATCTACTTATCTGTCTATCTATCTATCTATCTATCTATCTATCTATCTATCTATCTATCTATCTATCTATCTATCTATCTATCTGTCTATGTGTCTGTCTGTCTGTCTGTCTGTCTGTCTGTCTATCTATCTATAACCCGTAGTTTTGCCGACCGCCGTTGGGGCACCACTGATGACTTGGCAACCAGCCAGAGAGAGAGAGAGAGAGAGAGAGATAGAGAGAGAGAGAGAGAGAGAGAGAGAGAGAGAGAGAGAGAGAGAGAGAGAGAGAGAGAGAGAGAGAGCGGGGATTACCCTTGGGCACGAAGTAGGCTGAGTGTCTAATACACAAAGCCTGCCGCTAAACACCAACCCGAAGGCAAACTTTACATCACTTTCAAGTTGAGGACTACCTCAGTGAAAAACGGGAGGACCCCGGGGGGAAAAAGCCCAGCATTTAGCACGGTACACAAGTAATAATACATTGAATCAAAGCAAATTTTCAATTTCAGTAACAGATTATCGGTAGGAGTGGAGAGTTTCAGGACGTGCCTGCACTGCTTGTGAAAAAAAATAAAATAAACAGAATATTGAATGTATGTCGCCACCGGTCTAATACGCTAAATAAGCCTAAGACCAGAGGAGAGAGGGTAAAAGATACTACCTAAAGGCATCCCAATGGGCCTGCATAAAACTGTCTACATTAGAAGGAGGGGGGGGGGGAGAGGGGGAGGGGAAGGGGAGATTCAATTCGTCAAAAATTCGTCTCTTGGAGATGGAGCGGAATGACTGAATCTAGTGAATGTTAGAGCTCAGTGTATTTTTTAAATTTATTTTTACATACTTATGGTTTGGGATAACGTTCTAGTTCATCGTCTCTTTCACCTCCAACCACTACCCCACTACACTCGCGAATTCGGCATAGGCCGTAAGTTGACGGAACACAACAAGCAGAACCCAAACGCAAGAGGTATAAATCCTTATGAACCCCCGTAGTTGAGGGGGCTCATGAGGATTTATGCCTCTTGCTGATCACAGTTTGTAACCATGTATCTTGGGCTGTTGAACTTCTTTGGCATCGAGTTGACAAATATCTCAGGAACACTGTAAAATCTGCGTCCAGCGACAGGGAAGGGGGCAAAATGACACACCAGGACACCCGTCGTCAAATCAACTCACCAAGAAGGGACAAACTCTCCGAAGTCTTTGGCATGTTGTCCGAGATGATGCCGAGGTACACGGTAAAGGACAAAAGCACCGTCACAGCCAGCGCCATCCTCTCGCCACAGTCCGCAGGCAGAATGAACACCAACACGTTGAGCAGCGACAGCATGACGACGGGGATGATGGTGTTGAGGATGTAGAACGTCCTCTTGCGCCGCAGGTGGACCACAAAGGTGACCCCCGTATGCTTCCAGCCCAGTCGGTAGGTGCTGGGGTAGGAGTAAAAGCGTGCTTCCGTCTGCGGGCGAGATAGAGAAAAGTGAGCGTCGAGCTGGATGGTTGGCGAAAGCATGACTAACACCAAGCCGCCGTGTAAAATGCACAGAAAATCGCAACAAAGAAAGAAAGACGCGTAGAAAGAACAATTACGGTACAATCTATTCATAACTTGTGTTGTAACTCTCCTTTCCAGGCGTCTTTTTGTGAATGGTTGGCGGTTTACTTGTGAAGATGATTGGGTGGGATGTTGATTTGTCAGCTGGTTCAGCTGTTGAGGTAAGTGTGCGAAAGACAAGACACGACAAGACACGACAAGACATGACAAGACAAGACACACGTTTCTGTCTGCGGGTGAGTTACAAATAGTAAGGTACAGTAAGTCGGATAAGAGGAGATCTAGTGTGCCATTTGCGGTAGAACTCCGTGGATTGACCCGCTGGGAGTGTACGCCACAAATCCCCTTGTACTCAAATAAGATGTTCACATTATTTTCATTTGAACAGAGGAGTACTTGTGACGTACTATCTGAGGAGTATTCACGCAAACGTTTCGAGATAAAACGAGCTAAAACGCCAAGTGTCCACAAGAACAGTGGAAAACGGCTTTGTCGATTGACACATACCACAGCAGTAATAACAGGAATGTCGATGGTATTGTTCGGGTGATTGGTTGGGCAGCTGCATGACAGGTTGGTTGGTTTGGTTAAATGGATGTTTTGCTTGTCGATTGCTCAGTTGGATAAAACTTAAAATATTGCGATTATAACTCATTCAGCCCCACGCACGTATTTCCCAAATTTTGGAGGCGTCATCTAACGACTATGCACCTGTTGCAGATGGCGCCGACAGGCACCAAGCTAATCTGGCACTACCCTTGAATTTTCATGGTCGACCCATCTCCTGTTGTAGTGCGTCAAGGCTGAATGGGTTAACTCATTCTACCCCAGACACCCCACAGCAAGATAAGGATCGACCATGATAGTTTAAGGGTGATGCCAGAATAGCTTGGCGCCTATGGGCGCCAAACTATTCTGGCATCACCCTTGAACTATCATGGTCGATCTGTATTCTGCACCGCAATGCAGTCTTCAGAGAACAACGGCAAAATTTGGGGATTTCGGTGTTGGGGTAGAATGAGTTTTAAAAAATGGACATTCTGCTTTTTGCCAAATGGCGGCAGCCGGTGCTGTCAAAAACTTACTTGAGTGATGTCCCACTCTCCGTTAGGTAGCTGGGCCTCTAGGTTGATGACGTCGTACTCCGGTGCTACTGTTAGAGTTCGGTTGGTGTGCATCCAAGTCAGGTACCGTATATCACAGATCTGAGTGTCAAATGGGTATTTACCTGCACAATTTGAAAATAAAGACACCGGTAACGACATGCACTGATAATAAGGCTCTGTTCTGTTCTCTATGTCCCACTTTTATTACTAGGTATAGGTCATTTGACATCGAAGTGCACAACATTTTTCGCAAATAGCTCCACAAAGAACCACTTTTCTATGCCAATACGATAACAAATATCATTCAGTGACAGTTGACCTAATACTCACAAACCAGATAGATCATTTTAGGGATGTAAAATCAGTCATTTCATGAACAATTTCCTCATGTTTTACGACTGTACAGCAAAAGTGACAGATTGTTCGAGTTTCTTAAAAGCAAATCGTATTAGGTCTGCACCGCAATGCAGTCTTCAGAGAACAACGGCAAAATTTGGGGATTTCGGTGTTGGGGTAGAATGAGTTAAAAAAATGGACATTCTGCTTTTTGCCAAATGGCGGCAGCCTGTGCTGTCAAAAACTTACTTGAGTGATGTCCCACTCTCCGTTAGTTGTTCTCTGAAGACTGCATTGCGGTGCAGACCTAATACGATTTGCTTTTAAGAAACTCGAACAATCTGTCACTTTTGCTGTACAGTCGTAAAACATGAGGAAATTGTTCATGAAATGACTGATTTTACATACCTAAATGTGCCCCAAATATATTAAACCCAATATAAGAAAGATCCATTTTCACTTGAATTGGCCGAATTTTCAAACCTGAAACAGCGCAGGCATACATGAAGTCTGAACGCTTGACCTCTATATTGAAATCTGCCGGGCTTTATTTAGGGTATTGAAAATGGCTTGTTCTCGTCTTTTCACCAATTTTTTACGACTGTACAGCAAAATCGGCAAATCATAGGAGTTCAGTAAAAAATATTCCATATTAGGTCAAGTGGCACTAAATGATATTTGTTCTTAACTCATTCTACCCCAACACCGAAATCCCAAAATTTTGCCGCTGTCCTCTGAAGACTGCATTGCAGTGCACGACACAGATTCAGTGACCATGATAGTTCAAGGGTGATGCCAGAATAGCTTGGCGCCCATAGGCGCCAAGCTATTCTGGCATCACCCTTGAACTATCATGGTCGATCCTTATCTTGCTGTGGTGTGTCTGGGGTAGAATGAGTTAAAGTGGTACGGAAAAGTGTTTCTTTGCGGTGATATGTGGGTAAAACGTTGTGCTCTCCGATGTCCAACGGCCTATATCGTATATTACAGACTTGTGTATCGAAAATACTTGCAACAAAAAAAAAAATACAACAAACCATCAACATCTTATCAACAAGAACAAGAACAACATCGACCATTAACCCGTTCACTGCCGAGAAAAATGAAACACCACCTAACTACAAGAGGTATAGAGCTTCATGAGCCGCCGCAGCTACGGGGGCCCGTGAGGATCTATGCCTCTTGCTGACACCCCCCCCCCCCCCCCCCTTGTATCCATGCCTCTTTGACGGCTGGGGATATCTGAGCGCAAATTTACACTATCTGCTTCCACCGGCAGTGAAGGGCTTATGCAAAATGCCACTATCATGTAAAGTGAATCCAAAGTTGGAAGTAGCCTTCTGCAGACTACATAAACAGTTCAGGATACAGTTCAAACATGATAGTTCAAGGGTGGTGACATCCTGTTAACACAGGGCTATCACTCCTACGTCGATAGTCGTGTCTTAACTCATTCTGCCCGCGACACACCACAGCAAGATAGGCTCGACCATGATAGTTCAAGGGTGGTGGCAGAATAGCTTGGCGCCTATAGGCGCCAAGCTATTCTGCCACCACCCTTGAACTATCATGGTCGATCTGTCTCCTGAATTGTAATGCAGTCCTCAGGGGATAACTCCAAAATGTGGGTATTTAGTACCTCGGGCACAATGAGTTAACCCTGTGGCTGTCGGTTGCGCGTTTTGTCGAGGTGATTCCGACAGGAATCACCTCGACAAAAAGCGCTACCGGCAACGATGGGTTTACCAAGACTGAGTGGTGCCAGAATAACTTGAACGCGCTTAGAGCAATCGTAGGGAATAGTTTATGAAAACAACAGCAGCTGCAACAGCATCAGCGGCAGCAACAGCAACAACAACAACAACAAGAACTTACCAATGTTAACGGCACAGCTAGTCTCTGTGACGATCCCCGGTTCCCATATGATATTGCCGTCGTTCGTGACGCTAATCAGCATGGCGTCATTCCCCAGCTCCACGTAGTTCTGTGCCCTGCAAACATGCAATAGGAAGAAAAGCATGAACAGCTGCTGCTGATGTTGTCGACGCCGAGGATGGCGACAACTATGTAACATCGATGATGATGATACTGATGATGTTTCGCCCACATCAATTTTGATTGCTTTTCTGTTTCTAGTCTCAAAGTGAGTAGGGGCCTACCGCTTCCAGAGAGGCTTTACCACCCCCGCCACCATCCCCCCCCCCTTCCCCAATACCCCTAACCACTATAATTATACGCACACATTCAATTAAAAAAAATATGTTGTTACGTTCACCGAGTGCAGCTGAAAAAATTTGTTTTCGAAGTCGAAACTCGTCCTAAACCTTGGGGCGGGGAATTTTACGAAGGATTTCAACTCTCATTTTGGAAAACACTTTATATCTGAACCGTTTGGCCGTGTTGGAAGCGTTTTCAGTCGTAATGATTCCTGTAGGAACCATCGTGAAAAGAGCGCTACCGACAACCAAAGGTTTAAAAATGCTTCAACATTTGCATTGTAATGTATTAGACCCAAGAGGTATCCACAAAAAGAAAACAAAAGAAAAAGAAAGATGGGATGAACCATGCCCACATATTGTCCCTTCTTTATCAAAGCTGTCCTCGCTGTCAAGGGTCTCTAACTGTCTATCTGTTGTATTTAACCTGATTCTGATGTCGAAATCACTCCTATTGAAAAAAGCCAGGCAGATTTGCTAATGCATTAGTGAGCATTGTAAGTATATAGTCAGGCTATTCTCATTTACAGCGAGTACAGCCAGACCTCATTATTTCCTTCTCATTTACAGCTAGTAGCTGCAAATGAGAGGACAGGCTCTGGCTATTTACAGCTAGTAGCTGCAAATGAGAGGACAGGCTCTGGCTATTTACAGCTAGTAGCTGCAAATGAGAGGACAGGCTCTGGCTATTTACAGCTAGTAGCTGCAAATGAGAGGACAGGCTCTGGCTATTTCAGTACCCCTTCACTGCCGAGAAAACATGAACTTCGCCCAAATGCAAGAGGTACAGATCATCATTAACCCACGCAGTTGCGGGGTCTCATGAGGATCTATGTCTCTTGCTGGGAGCACTCTGTATAAATCCATGTTAATTTCATGGTTGGGGATCTTTGACGTTGGGTTTACAATCAATTTAATAAAAACACAATCTGCGTCCACTTGCTGTGACGGTAACAGTCAGCAAGGAATATAGATCCTCATGAGCCCCCCGGCAGATGTGGGGGCTCATGAGGATCTATGTCTCTTGCAGATAGGTATAGATCGACAGAGAAAACATGCAAGCGAAACCATATTATATATCATGTCGTTTTCTGTGACGCGGCTTGTTTGGCTTCTGAATAGAATTTGGGAGATCCTGTCTCGTCTACTGATGCGCTCAAGAAAACCTTTTCAGACAGAGGAAATGGAATGGAAAGTCTAAGTAGCCTCAGCACGCTCTCACAGAGACAGGTGTCTGTGCCTGGTGTCATTTTGTCGAAAGGGCATTATGTGATACTGCAAATGTGCTTTTTTTCTCTCTCTTTCTCTCCCAAGGACAAAAACTCTCCATACAACAAAATTGTACGAAAATTGCAAATGTGGCTTATTCGCTTAACCCCTTAACTGTTTGGCAAGGCGAAGGTTATCCATGTGCAAGAGACATAAACCCTCATGAGCCCCCGCAGTCGCGGGGGCTCATGAGGATTTATGTCTCTTGTTAGTCGACTTACAATGTGTTCTTCTCGCGAATGTCGGTCAGCATGTAGTCGTCTGATTCCTGATCACTGGCAGCAAAGAGGTTAACCCCTTCACTGCCAATGGAATGCGGTTTTATTAGATGACCGTAGTTCAGCGTCAAAGGTCCCCACGGCACACCACAGTGACGAGGATACAAAGAGGCATAGATCCTCATGAGATGAGCACCCTCCCCCCTTTCTCGCATTTGTGCGTTGTTTAGTGTTTCTCGGCATTAAATAGGTTAACGGCAGCAACGAAGACTTACACATGACGATAAGGAAATTAAAATGCTAGCCTACGATGTGAAACCCAAACTACGTCCCCTCCCCCAACCCCCAACAACCCCTCTTTTATTTCCAGGCCAGACAGTTGAGAAAAAAAGTGCCCTCAATGTTTTTGTCGGGTAAAATGTGACAATATCTCTACTGGCTGTTGCATGTCCAGTGCACGCATACCTTTAAATATGCAGAAGAAAGCAGAAAGAACAGAAAACAAACAAACAAAGGAAGGAGCGAGCAAACAAAAAACAAACAAACACATTACAACAGTACAGATACCAAGAAGTCACTCAACCCTGGATAAACAAACAGTTAGATCCTTTGGCCCTTTTCAACATCACGTTTTGCCATCACATGTGGTTTGTGATTCGAAAAACGGAATCATACAGTTCCTTCATATTTTTTTTTTCATTTTTGATTGATTGATTGATTGATTGATTGATTGATTGATTGATTGATTTCCTCGATGTGCATTGATTTTTGTGATGTATGACTACATTATAATACGATTGTTTGTGCCGCTGAAATATAAACCAACTGTATGTTCACCCATTCAAAATGAGAAGAACTTTCCTTGTGATAGTTCAAGGTCGGTGACAGAATAACATGTCGACTGGAGGCGCCATGTTATTCTGTCACCGACCTTGACCTAACGTTGTCGATCTGTCTCATGAACCCTTTCACTGCCAGTGTACGCAGATTGTGCTTGTGATGACAGCATTGCAGTTTCATCTCAGCGATCCACAGTCGTTCAAGGAACGTGGATACAGAGTGGGTTGAACAAGAGGCATAGATCCTCAGTAAGACTCGGCAACTGCAGAACCAGCGACCTTTCGGGCGAGAGTCGAACGCTCTGCCACCTTAGCTACCCAGCTCCTCAGTAGGCAGAAGACCCATACACACACAACATCAGCAGAATCTGTTACAGTTAGTTTACCGACTGCGATGGGATGTTTGATCCTTAGAATCCCCCCTTTAAGTCAACAAAAAGAAGGTTAAACAGGTGTCTTGTATGTGTTTTTCGAACTTTGGTGTCAGATGTTTCTAATTCTTATACATTGAGAGAGGTTTAAGCAGTTTATTAACGCCTTCGCTGCTGAGAAAACGTGAACAAGATCCAACTGCAAGAGACATAGATCTTCATGAGCTCCCGCAAATGCGGGGGCTCATGAGGATCTATGTCTCTTGCTGAGGCCATTTTGTATCCAGGTTTCTTGGTCGGTGTTGGCTTTGGTCGTTGAATAAACAAAGATTTCAGAAGCAAACATGTACGTACAGTGGGTTCATATTATATTTCAAGGCTTGCCTAACGGCAAAGATGCACAACGCAAAACAAACTAAAAGCTTTTATAATTGCGATGCTAACGCACTAATTTAGTTTGTCAGTGAAACTGACCCAACAACGGGACCATCTTTTTTTCTAAATGTGACCTCAACCCCCATTTTCAAGCTAAAACTGACAAGATCAATGTACACAGGATTTTTCGGTACCGCAGACCTATTTCTGGTAGCAACCCCTCTCTTCATAGTCCCATAAAGAAAGCCCGTCAGGCATAAAAAAAAAACGCCACTCTCTTCAAAAACTCACGTCATCTTCCTAGTATTTCCTGACCGAACTAGATCAAGTCCGCAGTTATCTTTATAGTCTGCAAGAGGCATAGATTCTCATGAGCTCTGCTGACGCAGGGGCTCATGAGAATCTATGCCTCTTGATTGCAAAGAATCCGGCTTTCATTTTTCTTTACATCTGGTCAGAGGAAAGTTGGTCTACGGACCGGAATGCGTTCGAGCGGCATGTTAGCTGAAAGCGTCCCTCTCATCCTGAAATATTGTAGGCTCAAATGATGATGATCTCCTTCTGTCGAGGAACGCATGTAAATTTAGCCGACAGGAGGCACGGATTGTCATTAGCCCCCTCAGCTCTTGAAGCATCCATGAAGATGCATGTTCTATTGCATGCGGCATTTGAGAAAGTGTTAGTTACATCCAACCGCAACCTCACAAGTTATGAGAGAGTTTAAACCGTAGGATCAGCCAACGTTCGTACGTTTGATACACTACGGCGCAAGCTTCTTTTTTAAAAAAAAAAAATATGTACTGTTGTTGTCGTTATTTATGTAGTAATAGTAGTAGTATTTGTTGTTATTGACTTCGGCACGGTAAAACCAGTGCATTCTACAGAAAACAGTTAATGTTAAATAAGCTCACAAGCATCTTTCCATCGTATTTCTACAGTCATTCATAATACATAAAGAATGAGACATGAAAGACTCGTCCAATTCCTGTCTATGTCTTGTTTGCAGAATGTGAGTAGGGCCTATATGGAAAAGCGGCTCCAGATACCTCTACACGTCAATGTTAACGTTACTTAACTCATTGAAGCCCCAGCCCACGCATCAATAGCTGCGAAAGTGTCGCATAGCGTTGCCTGCGCCTTGAATGCGTCAGAGCTCGAGCAAACACAAAGAAACATTTCTGACAGACTCTCACTAACTTTGGACGTTTGGTCTTGATTAAAGCTCGCATGCAGTTTCATAATTACATTAACCGCATACCAGCGATTGGCGATGAAGCATTCAAGCGAAGAGGGAATCGGCTCGCGACTCGGCTTTTATGCTGTGATTTACAGCGGGCGTCATATAAAAGATTGGTGTCATCACCGCTAGAGCGTCTCTAATGAATATTCCCGGGTCAAGTAGTATTGCTTTGATGTAAAGTCTTCATTGCTTTGGTGTACAAGCATCCGATCGCACGGGAAATCCAACCTCGCTTATAACAAGGTCGGACGTGAAGTCAAACCAAGTCGAACAAAGTCACGTCATGTCAAGTCACGTCACGTCACGTCACGTCACGTCACGTCACGTCAAGTTAAAATATTTTATCAATTCCTTGCAGGAAATTGCACGCCATCTTAGCACAGACTAAAAATGTATACACACAGCGCCCATAAAATAAATAGAATAAATTAAATCATAAAAACTCGAACTCCAACAAGCACACTCACTGTATATACAGAAAGAACCACACCACACCTCTCAACGCACGCACATAATGGACATGTAAAATGTCAGTCAGATATAACAACGCATTCTCAGAGGTCCCCGTTAAAAAAATTCCCCCACCATGGGAATTACTCTGCAGGAAAACACTGGTACACCCATTTCAGATTAACACACTCGATAGATGATTTTTGAAAATTAGAAGTAGGTCAAATTGGAACGTGTTTCGACTTTAACAGTGGATTCAAAGCCCGGACAAACATGCGATATATATATCCGGGCTTTTAATCCTCTGTTAACTCAAACCCATTCCATTTGGACCTCAGTTTATGATTTCCGGACAAAATCTATTTGAAGAACAACTAGAACCGATCTCGTTTCCAGTGCGCAAACGGTCATCGGGCCGAAGTACGCCGCCGTTCGCCCGCGCACAGATGTGCTTCGGACAAACGGCGGTCGAATTCGGCCCGATGACCGCGTGCGCACTCCCCGGGTTGACGCTGACTTATCGTCAGGCCCTGTGGTTGCACAGAGGGGCTGAAGAGTTTCTACGCCTCTCGCAGACCGGACGGGAATGTGCGGGAACCGCGTCATTGCGTTGGGCTCCCCCAGCAGCAAAACGTCCTCGGGACCACGACGACCGCAGTGAGCCCGCTCAAAGTCATGCGCCAGCCCACTGCGGCCGTCGTGGGCCTGATGGTCTTAGCTCAGTTGTTCAAACCCAGGTGCGATCAGAATAGACCGGCTAGCGAACATTCAATATTTTGGGTTTTTTTGTGCTTTTTTGTTTGTATTTTTTTTTTTTTTTTTTTTTTTCCCCCACATGTAGCGCAGGTACGTTCTGATCGCGAGAAAGCCCTGTCAGGATGTTAAGTTATGTACGACTATCCACCCAATCATCTGAACTTAATTTCACTTTGTGAATATTTCAGGTCCACGCGCTGTGTCTCATGTTATATTTTGCAATTTAGACCGGCTGGGGACGTGCATCCAATAAATATCTAACTCATTCAGCTCGACGCACGTATTTTCCCAAATATTGGAGGCGTCATCTAACGACTATACACCTGTTGCAGGAGATGGATCGACCATGATATTTCAAGGGTAGTGCCAGCTTAGCTTGGCGCCGACAGGCGCCAAGCTAATCTGGCATTACCCTTAAATTATCATGGTCGACTCAACTCCTGCTGTAGTCAGGGCTGAATGGGTTAAAAAAATGATTACATGCAGAGCAGACACGTCTTGAGAGAGTCCTGTTGCTGTCGGGACGTCAGGTACTGTACGACGAACCAACTGATCATCCTAATTGGGTTTCAGGTTGTGAATAAATCATGTACACCAGCAGGGAGCTATTCAACGCCTTCACTGCCGAGAACAATTGAACTGCAAGTGGCGTAGCTCCTCTTGAACCCCCGAAATTGCGGGGGGTGGGGGGGGGGGCTCATGAGGATCTGCGCCTCTTTGCTGAAACGTGTTTGGATCTATGTTTCTTTGACGGCTGGGGATTCCTAACGCTGAATTTTTAATGATACCCCATCTGCCTCAACCAGAAGTGATGGGGTTAACACATTCTGCTCCAGGACCGAAATCCGCAAATTTTGAAAATGCCCTCTGAAGACTGTATTACACTTCTGGAAAGGATCGAGCTTGATAGTTCAAGGGTTGTGCCAGAACAGCTTGGCGCCTATGTGCGCCAAGCTATTCTGACACAACTCTTGAACTATCAGGCTAGATCCATGTTTTGCCGTGGCGTGTCGGAGTTGAATGAGTTAACCTTTGTACACACCAAAAGCTGCGTCCGGCGGATTTTAAATTGAAAATCCATGAATTTTCCTTTTGGTATGAGTGAGATATAGACAAAGCTTATCCTGTTCAAAATAAGTAATTTTGTCCGTGCAATGGAACGGTATTCGTCTTCATAAAATTCACAAAATAAAACAAATACTGAAGACGAAATTAGCATGTGACGAACGAAGTTTTCTCGGTTGCGAGCGAGGGGATTTTACTCGCGCAAACGAGAAATTATTGTTTGCGGTGTGAAATGTGTTAATACGATGGTGCTGAATGTACAGATTAGCAGATACTTAAAATGGACTATTAGTTGTATCTCAGTACGTAAAGGTCCTCGGGCCCACGACGGCCGCAGTGGGCCCGCGCACTGCTGTGCGCGGGCCCACTGCGGCCGTCATGGGCTCGAAGACGCATTTTGCTACTAGGCAAAGGGGAAGGAGAAGAAAAAATGATAAAAATTCCCTCAGACGTCTGTACTGTATGCTTTTGTTTGATGTTTGGATCTTAGATTCACGCGTGATGACCGCGTCTGATCAGGCCGATAGGCAATACATAGGGTCCAATGGCACGGTGGCCAGCCGAGCATACGAGGCATTTTGCATAAAACCTGCAATCACGCAGCAAGAGGAAAAGATTCTCATCAGCCCCCGCACCCTGCGTTGGCTCATGTGAATCTTTGGCTCTTGCAGATGATGAGTCTTTTGGTACAGGGGGTTCTCCATCGTGAATGCAACGGAACAGGACATGTCCATCACATTTAATAGCGACATGATCAGAGTGAGCTGTAAACTAAAGTTTTAACACACTGACGGGATTTCCAAGTTTAGGAGTTGACTGCTGAAGGCTAGATTACTGATCAGGAGGCAGACCGACCGTGATAGTTCAAGGGATGTGCCATCTGATTATCCTGGCACCACCCGTGAACTATTGTGGTCGATGTTTCAGCTATGCATATTGACTATTGAGCGAACGAAAGCGAGGCTTTGAGAGACCTTCACCTCATTGCTTGGGTCACTGCGACCTACAACATTCTTCCGACGCCATTCTGTGCAGTTTTTCTTCTTTGTTTCCAAATGCGACATCTCTCTTGGATTCGTGACGTGCAGTGACGTGAAACTCAAAATATCGTCACATTACTGCGTGAACTGAAATCACAAATCAAAAGCGAGGCTTTTTGAAAACTTTATCTCATGCATATTCCAGAAATTCGCGAAAAAACGCTCAAAACCGACGTGATAAATGTATTGCAGAACTATAATAATAATAATAATATGATGATGATAATAATAATAATAATCATCATCATCATCGTCATCATTACCATCATCATCATTATCATCATAACAATACATTTTCTCGCAGAACTTGAATACCCGTACTTTGTATGTTAACTCGCCGTGTTTCCCTCACCTCTTAGTGCCAAGTTTTAGCAGAAGAAAAATGGACCGTGGACGCTGGCCTGATTTATACAAACAGATCAGGCAACCCAGTACCTTGTTTTAGCAGCAAGAAAAAACGGACGGTAGACGCTGGCCTGATTTATACAACAGATAACACAGAGACTGACATCATGCGCATTACTGGAAACGCCACGATCAAGATGTGTCCAGCGATAAGTCACAGACGTTATTCCCTATGGCTCCCTCCGTTTGAGGACCTGAGATGTGGACGCCCGAGTTTTAGCGAAAGGCATTTTATGTACACCGATTCCTGTCAGCATAGGGCAGGGGCTTATGAGGAAGAAACAGAAAATTTGTGTCTGTTGAAAATGCAGCTGAAGAACTGGCCCATTCAAGTTTCCCCAACACACATCAAGGCATGGGTCGACCACGATTTCCAAGGGCCTAGAGGCGCCAAGCTGTTTTGGCACAACCCGTGAACTATCATAGCTGATCCGTCTCCCTAACCCAATTACTTTCGAGAAGAATGGTGACCCACTTGCATGAGATACAGCTTCCCATAAACCCTCGCAGTTGCAGAAGCTCGTAAGGATCTATGCCTCCTAGTGACACCGCGTTGTATCTGTACGATTCTTTAACGGACGATGACTTTACAATAATTTCCAATGCACAATCTGCGGCCAATGAGGGTGATTAGGGGTTAACCCCTTCACGGCCGAGAAAATGTGAACACGAACCAACTGCAAGAGATATAGATCCTCATAAACCCCCGCGACCGCGGGGGCTCATGAGGATCTATGCCTCTTGCTGAGACCAATTCATATCCGTGTCCTTTGGACAGTTTCTGCCCTTTGATCGTTGAATGAACAAAGATTTCAGAAACACAATCTGCCTCCACTGGCAGTGAAAGGAGTTAAACAGATTTTGGAATTTCGATATTAGGGTGTAATGTGTTGACAGTACTGAGCTACTACTGAAGAGCCTGGTGGCTCTTGAGAATCTGTGCCTCTGCACATGGAGGGAGGATTGATTAGCAGCACTGACCGACTGACACTAATGACAGAGACCACACGTTTGTCTTCAATGGAAGCAATATTGACCGTGTCGATTGATGCCCTGATAATGTTCGAGATCTGTGCTTATTTTTGGCCCAGCTATTCCTGTTGTATGTACTCCCTGCGTATACAAACGGCTGATGACCCGTACAGGGTCACGAGTGCTTAGCCCCACCCCACTCCACCCTCTCTTTTTCTCTCTCTCTCTCTCTCTCTCTCTCTCTCTCTCTCTCTCTCTCTCTCTCTCTCTCTCTCTCTCTCTCTCTCTCTCTCTCTCTCTCTCTCTCTCTCTCTTTCTATCTCTTTTTCTGTGTGTGACCTAGGTCTGTTTCTCTCTTTTATCAGTGCCTTTTCCCACCAACCTGGTATGTTCTCCTTAGCACAAAGTCGGGGTCTTGAAGCAGTTACGCCATACTAATAGGTGGACAAAGGCATTGATAACAGAGAGAGTAGTGCATTTTTTGACTAATGATCACAGATCTCTACAGGTATACTATGCACATGCAATGCGCCTAAACAACTGATCAATGGTAGTAATACATACACAATTTCAATGAATCATTCGGCGGTGATTCTTAAATATTTTTTTTCCAAATGTATTTCTAACCCCGGTCGCTAAAGGCCGTGCGCGGGCCACTACGGCCGTCGTGGGCCCGAGGGTCTTTGCTTACTGGGAAGAAAAGTATACGCTATTCAAAAGTTGTATTCAACAATGCCTTTAGCTTAGATAGTTTGAACAGTTCCAAAAGCCAGACAAAATGTCCTCTGTGAACTCCGAAGCAATGCGAGTACCATCCAGCCTCTACACATCCTAAGCCAAGCACCACAGGCATTGTTACGAGATGTTTACATATTCAGGACTCGCACACTCAGCGCAAAATCTTGGACCAGTTGCATGAGTGAGCTTAGTCTTGCTCAAACCACTAAGCAGGGTGCTCCGCTATAGACTTAGTTCTCTCATGCGTCTGACCCAAAGAATCGATCGCACTATCTCTGATTTTGGCACCTAGATAACCTCGCCAAAATGAGGAGCACAAATAAAAGTTGGGCAAGCACAAAACACAAATAAAAAAAGTTGAGCGAGCATAATGACATAGATGCTCATGCGCCCCAGTCAGCTTCGAAGCCTCCTGGCCTCGTTGACGAGTAGATAAGTCTTTCTCTCGCCCTGAGAGAAGATGACGTGGGCCAAAGAGCTGGGTCACAGAATCTCATGTGGACGGTCCGTCTCTGAACAAAATTCCCAGATGCAGTTTGGATTAGCTACAGGTATAGACTGCGAGGGTTCTTAAATATCTATGCTTCTTGCAGATGGACTCCAGTTCACATAAAACTGGTGGGCAATCTTTGCGCTAAAACAGTTGCGTTATGGCTTCATCTGGACAGCCTTCCTCTAAACGAGATCCTGAGAGGACTTCAGGCTCAGCAAGAGGCATCGATCTTCAAGAGTCCCCGCGAACGCGGGGGCTCTTGAAGATCGATGCCTCTTGCACACGCATTGACGACATCTGAAAATCTGTGCGCCGGAGAGATGGGTTACACTACAGCATCTCATCTGGATGGCCTTAGTCTAAAAGCCGGGGAGATCCGCAGATGAGCGTTGCTCAAGCAAGAGGCACAGACCTTCAAGAGCCCCCCGCATGCTGCGGGCGGCGCTTGAAGATCTGTGCCTCTTGAAGATGAATGACTTTCTGCTGCAGCATCGCCGATGTACAGGATCTGATCTTGATGGCCCTATGTCAAGGAAGAAACGTCCACTTAAAATTGAGGCCCATTCAGGAAGACGTCACACGGGCAACAGATCAGCATAATCGGATTTACAGAACTTGACACTAGAAAAGATGCTCGGAGAGTTGAAGAGTGTACTGTGCATTTCTTTTATTTCTTTCTTTTTTTTTTTCCCCCCCAAACACGTCATGGTTAAAAAGACGTAGAGGCGTTTTTACCGCCTGTAGATGCTTTCTTTCAATTATTATTTTTCAACACAAAGGGGTCAAGCGCCGTTTCAGTGTGTAGCGAACGCTGCAAATTTGCCCTCGATTGCATCTGTTGTTTTAGGCTACTCATTTTCATAGTTTGATTGGATATGGGACACCAGCAGACGAATCCACGATGCCAGCAAGTTTAACAGCAAATTGTGCCTTCAATGTGATCACCCTAAGACGCTCGCTTCGCAAATCAGCTTAGCTCGTGGTGTTGTTTGCACAACCATACCACGTGAGCACTAAGCTGCGGGTGATTGGCTGTCTCGTTTCAACTTTAAAGAACACTTTAAAACAAACAAAAAAGAAGGACCGGGTTCTAGTTTGATTGAAAGTGGATGTGGGGTTGAATTCAACTCTCGAAATGGCGATCACCTTCGTTTCAATCACCGATAAATACTGTTTAACCCCTTCGATACCAACGTACGTAGGCCTACATTTTGTTTCTAAAGTTTATGTTCACTGAACAACCAAAAGCCACAACTGTCCAAAGAACATGGACACAAAGTGGTCTCAACAAGAGGCATAGATCCTCATGAGCCCCCGCAGTTGCGGGGACTCATGCGGATCTATGCCTCTTGCAGATAGATCGCGTTTACTTTTTCTCGGTCGTTAAGGGGTTAAGCGTTTCAATCCCGAAAGAGGATTCGTCTGCAAGAGCCTACACTGAGTTACCTAGGCATACATATATACAAAACTTCTCCTCTACTGAAAGCAGAATTCTGATTTTTTAAGTCTCTTTTATTTATAGAAGATACTTTTTAGAATGGGACGCGGTGGAGCGATTTCAAAAGAACACACAAGACATTATAGGCAGGCTAGACTAAAACTCTGACAGTGAAGTAACAAGATAAAAATTACGCCACGTCTAGTTACGCAAACCTCACTGTAGAACATAATTTTGGCGCGAAGCGCTGTGTGTGTGTGTGTGTGTGTGTGTGTGTGTGTGTGTGTGTGTGTGTGTGTGTGTGTGTGTGTGTGTGCGTGCGTGCGTGCGTGCGTGCGTGCTTGTGTGCGTGCGTGCGTGCGTGTGTGTGTGTGTGCGTGTGCGTGTGTGTGCGTGTGCGTGTGCGTGCGTGCGTGCGTGTGCGTGTGTGTGTGTATGTGTGTGTGTGTGCGTATGTATGTAAACAAGAAAATCTCCGAAGTCTGCGTACATACAAATATGAAATTAGGGGAGATGTTTCATTCAGGGGGTGCCAAGGAGCTCCTCCGAGCATTTGAAAAATATATGTCTCGTTGAAGAGTTAAATGACAGTTTATAGGAAGTCGGTTGACCCACATTAGAGTCTGTTATTTTCATTATATTCACTTGCAGTTTTGGATATAGCAGGATTGGAGAAATTTATTGGATGAGTTTGTTAGCTAGCTTTGTATCTTTTGAACTTTTTCAGTAAAAATTAATACTATGAAGAATATTTTTAAAGAGTAAAAAACCTCGACTTCTGGGGAAAATCAGACAGTGACGGTGACGTAAAAGCAGAAATTTCTCAATCACACAGACATGGACGCAAAACTCTCGATGTGACGGGTTGGTTTTTAAGTCCCTTCTATTTATAGAAGGGACTTTTTAGGACGGGTCGCTGTCGGGCGAATTTAACAGCATGTCCATGATGTCAAAGGCGGGCAGGCTAAACCTCTAACAATTGAATAAACAAGATAAACATTATGTCATGTCTAGTTAAGCTAACCTCGCTGCTGAACGTACATTTGGCGCGAAGCGCCGTATGTGCGTATGTATGTATGTGCGTATGTATGTATATATGTATGTGTGTGCTTATGTATGTAAACATGAGAATCTCCGATATTTCTGTACACACAAGCTTAAAACTTGGCGAAATACTTTCTTAAAGGGGTGGCTAAGAGAGCCTCCGAGCATATTGTAATTGAATATCTCATTGAAGACATGAACAACAGTATATAGGCAGTCGGTTGACCCAGATTAGAGTCCGTAATTTTTGTCAGTTTTTGAAGTTCTAGTTTTGTCACCCATGAAGCAAAAGTGAAACTCATATCACGAAAAATATAAAATTACGTAAAAATTAAAACTTACCTCATGACAAATGACGTTTGACAAATCAATGACGTGTATGTCCTGCGCCCCTTATAGAACTCACTGCCGCATTGGCAGATCTGCAATACTTTTTAAATAGGAGATAATTCAACATCGGAATCAGGTCAAAGACAAAAGGTAGAGACCCTTGACAAGCAAGGGCAGCTCTCATATAGAAGGGCCTTTGTGGGTTATGTTTTATTCCATCTTGTTTAAGTCCCTTCTGTTTTTAGAAGCTACTTTTTAGGACGGGTCGTCAGGTGTGGGGCGAATTTAATAGCATGTCCATGATGTCAAAGTCGGGCAGACCTAATCCTCTGACAACTGAAGTAACAAGATAAAAATTACGTCATGTCTAGTTACGCCAACCTCGCTGCTGAACGTACATTTGGCGCGAAGCGCGGCCGTATGTGCGTATGTGTGTGCGTATGTATGTAAACACGAGAGAATCTCCGATATTGTTGAACGCACAAGCTTGAAACTTGGCTAAATATTTTTCCTAAGGGGTGGCTAAGAGAGCCTCCGAGCATTTTGTAACGGGATGTCTTCTTGAAGACATAAAAGACAGTTTATATAAAGTCGGTTGACCCAGATTAGAGTCCGTAATTTGTCATATTTACTTGAAATTTTGGATATAGCTAGTTTGGAGAAAGACATCAAATGAGTTTGTTAGCCAGCTTTGTATCTTTTCAACTACTTCAGTTATAACAACAACAAGAAATTCAGACAAAATTAAAACAGTATAAAACCTTGTAGTCCATAAGCTAGCCAGGTCTACCGTGCCCCCCCCCCCCCCCCCCCAGTACTCAATAAGATGGGTTTCAAAGTGTACCTTAGTATGTCCTGAGATGTTTAAGCCATGTTCCCTAAAAATCCTTAGAAACACACCAGAGATATAGCCGATGGCGCAAGGGTACCCCCATTCACACTCTTTGCAGATGTTAAAATGAGGTTGAGAAACATTTTCCTCTAAATAAATCAGAATTTATTCCAGAAGCCCAAATCACGTAATATTATGTTAAGACACACCTTCTTCATCCTCTGCAAAAACAGAATGAAAAAATATTGAATCTCATGCTCACATTGAAGGTATTTGTGCACCAGTAAACGGCCATTTCCGCGAAATCGCAAAATAAGACAAAAATAATGTGTCAGATGCCTGCAGACATTTTCTATAGCACTGGCAGTCCATTTTCAGGCTTACATCATTCAAACAGGATGTCACAATTATTATAAACTTTACTAGGTGATGCTGTGGTCATTGTGAGTGCCACAGTGGTTGATTTTGTATCCCTACCCCAAAGTTGTAAAAATACACAAAATTAATTTTAAAAAAAATTACTAAAGTTATTCCATTTCATTTTGACCTCTCTTTACTATTAAGTTTCAATAATGGGAGCATAACGTGCAAGAAAATAAGGAAAGTCGTCATCCTTTACGGTACGTTCGTGGTGAATGATAGCTTTTTCCCATTTAAAATTGCCGAATTGGGAAACGTACCTCGTTTCCGATGCCCTCAGAAATTTTGTATACAACTGATAGGTCTTTTATAGGTTTTATTGGTTAGGATAGAGTACCACAGTTACTCCCAATCTAATTTTATGATGTTGTGATGCATTTAGGGGCCAGACCAGTAGTGCGGTACCAAGATACATCGACAACATGAAACACTGCCTGCAAAACCAAAAAAGCCAGGCTTGACAAGATGCACCTCGCGCTGGGACCATACGGCGTTGAGGCGCGTCCCCTGGGTGGTGGATAGGGGGTCCCTCGTGAGAGGGGTGCACCGAATGAAATAAGGTGCCGTGAACCAACATGGTCTAAGGGAAGGTGACCCCGACAGAAAACCCCTGGTCCTCCTAGTAAGGGGGTTGGGCGTGGGGGTAGCTTCCCCACCCTGCAAAAAAGGAAATAGCTACACAAACGCCGACGAAAAGACTAACAGTAATTCCTTTCCTGGAGGAGGAAGGTTCTTCTACTAGAAGACTTACTGGGAACCACCTGGAGTAGAATCGAAGGAGAAGCACAGGACAGGAGTTGCTGGAGGTCTCTCGTCGACGGCCTATACCCGGGTAGGGGTGACAGGCGTAAGTAAGTAAGTAAGTTGACAAGATGCAGAACGTGGGTCATTCTCATGATGCAGTGACATTCTTAGAGCCATCTGGAGCACCTCAATTTAGGAAATGGGGGACATTGGAGCCACTGGAACGCAGAACAGCACACACGATGAAGAGACTTACTAAACACCGAAAGCATGGGAGACTACAGGAGCAGACCAAAAACCGTCAGAAACGCCCAAGTCTGAACCGCCAACTGAAGGTCCTGCAAAGGTCTAAAACTGACGACCTGGAACCAAGCCCAAAGATGTGTGAAGAGCTCCCTTCAGATACCTGGACATCTCGAAAGAGCCTTCTAGACAACATAAACAATGTTTCAGGACTCTTTGCCAAAGGTCGCGGCATTGCACAAAGCCATCTCGCTGGAGATTATGCACAAGCACTACCCTCACAGCAGCTGTGGTACCTCACAAGACGCCGTGCGGAATGAAGGAAGTGGCGTGTACATCTGTTGTGCAGACCGCACTACTACCTCCCTCTCCTTACCAGCTGGCGGCAGCAGCTCCAACTATCGTACAGATCTGCAGGTGCTCAACACAGCAGCAGAGCACTAGCTAGGGAAAGGCAGCAGCTTGATCCACTGATCTCACCAGGAAGCTTCAAGATAAACTGTATGCCCTGTCCACAAAATAGTGCTGCAGTGGATTCCAGTGCATTCAGTTCTCGAGTAGCTGGAAATGGAGAGGCTGACAGCCTGGCCAAAGCAGGCGCCAGACTACCTCAAGATTACAACCTCCTTTACAGAAACCAAGACACTACAGCAACAAAGTGATTGGCAACAGCAGAATGGCGGCCGCAGCCCGTGGGCAGACGACATCAACAAGCCGAACAGGGAGAGCTAGGCCACCATCTTTCATCTACGCACTGATTACTCTGGACAGAGTCCGTACAGAAAGCATGGACGAAGTTCATAAACTTTTCTTCAACGTTTCACAAACCCAAACTGAAGCCTGAAGGTTTACACACTTTAATTAGATCACTCTGTATCAGCAGCTCATTTGAAGCTTTCGTGCCTAATGCATGAAGAGATACCAAAATAAAAGAACCCTTAGCGAATGGCAGAGCTCGGTAGAAGCGTAAACAACCAATCAGAATGTTCGGCAGAAAGGCCATGCAGTCACTTTAAGATCAGAGCTAAATATAGATCACTTGCAACAAACGTCACCATGATCTTTCGCAATGGAATAGTCACAAATTGGGGGAGAAAAAAAGAAGTAGACAAAAGTTTGCCAGCACTTTGTCATT
Source organism: Semisulcospira habei (assembly GCA_036245525.1). NCBI lineage: Eukaryota > Metazoa > Mollusca > Gastropoda > Semisulcospiridae > Semisulcospira > Semisulcospira habei. The sequence continues at coordinate 159,772,508 of BTPG01000002.1, forward strand.
TTTTACAAACTTTCACAGACTTTAAGGAAAAGGACTGAAATTGACAGACTTTCCAGGGCCCTGAAAAAGCCTTGTCATTTTTTTAAACAATTTTTCACACAAGTGTTCACACACCGTACGGACCCTGCTGGACTCACCTCGTGAGACTGGGTAATGCGGAAACAGCCCTGTGCGAATTTGGCGTAAAAAAAAATCAGTCTCCTTAGCACATTCTCCAAACCTGTCCGTACAGAGAAGCGGTCCGCTGGCAGTTCTGACCAGAAGACACGCCCCTGTACACCAAACTCTGAAAACATGCTGCCGAGTTCTTGACAGCTCCCCCCACCCGGATCTGCCCTGGGGGACTTGGGTGGGGTTAACTACTTTTTAGTTCCCAGGGTCACCATGGTCAGCCCCTCAGAGTGGGTTTCCCTTCTATTCTGGGGCATGTGTTTCTGTCTACCCTTGGTCCATTCACCTGTCTTTGGTTTTTTTAAACTCTCCTTACTGTCTGTGCTGCCTGTAGCTCTTGATATTGGATGTCTGTTGCTAAATGGTCTTAGCTTTATTTAGGCCCCATGTCGTAGGTTTAGTTAACGTATTGGACCGGCCGGCGACATACATTCAATATTCTGTTTAGTTGGTTTTTTTTTCACAAGCAGTGCAGGCACGTCGTGAGAAAGCCTTGTTGCTGTCGGGACGTTAAGCAATGTACAATCAATCAATCAATCTTGACAGGTCACTTATTGGCAGCCAGAACAATATAAGATTTAAAGACGTCCATCAAGAAATTGAACGTTGCAGAAGAAGAAGGTGGAAGTGGTGATCTCGTGGTGGACATGTGGAAACTAAGTATGTTCATAACATTGTTTTGGCTGTTAGGAACCATAAAACTTTATTACGCATATTCATATTTACACATTTCTAGACGAAAATAAATGAAAGGAAAAGGGGAGACCTTACTAGACCCGCCTTATGCTAGGTAAAATATCACCTAAAAGACCAGCCAGTTAAAAATAGTTACAATTAAATTGATGGGTCACATTGAAATTAATGAAATGATCACAAATTTTTATGCTCAATATGCATACTTTTTTAAAGAAAACTGGCAACAAAAAATATTTAAACAGAGGAGTATGACGTAAGCAATTTTTATGATCATTTTGCGTTCCTTCGCGTACTGGTAAAATGGGGGTAGGGCAACAGATTCAGCCACTGTGGCCCCTAAATGCATCACAGCATCGTAAAATCAGGTTGGGAGTAACTGTGGTACTCTATCCTAATCAATAAAACCTAACAAAGACCTATCAGTTGTATACAAAATTTCTGAGGGCATCGGAAACGAGGTACGTTTCCCAATTCGGCATTTTTAAATGGGAAAAAGCTATCATTCACCACGATCGTACCGTAAAGGATGCCGACTTTTCTTATTTTCTTGCACTTTATGCTCACATTATTGAAACTTAATAGGTAAAGAGAGGTCAAAATGAAATGGAATAACTTTAGTAATTTTTTTAAAATTAATTTTGTGTATTTTTACAACTTCGGGGTAGGGATACAAAATCAACCACTGTCGCACTCACAATGATCACAGCATCACCTAGTAAAGTTTATAATAATTGTGACATCCTGTTTTAATGATGTAAGCCTGAAAATGGATTGTCAGTGCTATAGAAAATGTCTGAAGGCATCTGACACATTATTTTTGTCTTATTTTGCGATTTCGCGGGAATGGCCGTTTACTGGGTGCACAAATACATTCACTGTGAGCCAGAGATTCAATATTTGTTCATTTTGTCTTTTGCAGAGGATGCAAAAGGTGTGCCTTAACATAATAGTACCTAATTTGGGCTACTGGAATGAATTCTGATTTATTTAGAGGAAAATGTTTCTCAACCTCATTTTAGCATCCGCGAAGAGCGTGAATGAGGGTACCCTTGCGCCATCGGCTATATCTCTGGTGTGTTCCTAAGGATTTTCGGGGAACATGGATTACACATCTCAGGACATACTGAGACACACATTGAAACCCATCTTATTGAGTACTGGGGGGGGGGGGGGGTGCACGGTAGATTTATCTCTAGCTTATGGACTATTGACTTCTGAAGAAAGTCAGACAGTGGCGGTGACGTAAAAGAAGCAACTCCGTCACCACGCAGAAATTGACGCAATACTCTAAATATGACGTAATTCTCTCTCTCTCTCTCACACACACACACACACACACACACACACACACACACACACACACACACACACACACACACACACAACATACACATGCGCACATCTCCCAGAGACATAGATCTTCATGGGCCCGGAGGTGCATTAGGATCTATGCCTTTTGGGGATGTTTGGAGCGCGCGCTCAAGCACGCACACAGCTACACACACACTCATCGACGCGCTTTCAGAATATAGCTAGATAAAGTCAACCTGATTTCATACAAACTATATAGCAATCCTGAAATCGTACTGTAAAATTCTAGTTTTGTCACCATTATCTCAAGTCTTGAAGCGAAAGTGAAACTCATATCACGCTAAATATAAAATTACCTAAACACGAAAAAAAAAAAAAAAAAAAACGTTTGACAATCCAATGACGCGTATGCACTGCGCCTCTTGTAAAATTCACTGTGGCGTATTGGCAGATCAGCTGGGCTTTTTCAAAAGGAGATATTTCAACATCAGAATTAGGCCAAAGACGAAAGGTAGAGACCCTTGACAGCGAGGGCAGCTCGCATATAGAAGGGACTTTGTGGGTTATGGTTCATCCCATCTTGTTTTTTTCTCTCTCTCAAAACAATGACTCGTATGCACTGTGTCCCTTATAGAGCTCACTAATGCACTGGCAAATTTTCGAGGCTTTTGCAAATATATTTTAAAAGCAGAATCAAGTCAAAGACAACAGGAAGAGACCCTTGACAGCAAGTACAGCTCGCATATGAAAGGGACTTTTTGAGTTATGGCTCTTATATAGCTGAGACTTTGCAGGTTATAGTTCATCCCATCTTAATACTCTGTACATTCGTGCATGTAATGTAAGCGGACGTGTGCAGTTTGATTATTAATTAACCCACTAATGCCCAATTTTTTTTTCAAAGTGCAAATTAGTTTATATTATGGATAATTGTCTACAATGGACATGTGTTGATCAAATTTTGATTAAAACTTTGAAATTTATCATTTAGACAATAAAATGTAGATGTCCCAAAAATGGGACGGTGGGCAGGAATGGGTAGGGGTTTTTCATTTTTCAAAGAGTGAACACAAGAACCAAAATACTGAAACTAGTAAACTTTTATTGAAAGAAAATGTAATAATTGAGGTGAAAACAAAGTAAACACAACAAAACAATATTTTGATTTAAATTGCTTTTAGGTATCTTTAGAAAACAAGAAAATCATAACTATTAAAAGAAGGGGGAAAAAAAAGAAGAAACAATTGCAAGTAAAGGACAGTTTCAATTTTGTCAATTTTTTTGTGATGTCCAGCTGTCACTGTCTTAGGTGATTTTAGCACCACATAAGCTGTTAAGAGTTTTAGTTAGTATGGTACTGCTGGAAGCATTTGTCGTGGAGGCCAAGCTTGCACTTAGCACAGCGGCGCTTAGTCTTCTTCCCGCATGATGCACATCTCAGTTGTGTAGGCCAACTTTGAACAAGATGGTCAACACGGTCAAACCTGACCTCTGTTGGGACACGCTTGTCAAGAGATACAAATCCTCTTGGACGACCAGGCCCTGCATGACCAGCTCGTGCAAGATAGACTCTGACAACGCTCCTGCGGATAAGGAGAAGGTCCAAAGGGTTGTCTTTCGCTACATCTGTGTTCCTGTAGAGGTGCCAGGCTTGTTGGATACTGAGGTCCAAACAATAGGCAAAGATGGGCCACCACCACTTCTTGCAGCGAATGACCGTTCTGTACTTTGCCACATTCTGGTCTGTGCGGTCCACACCGCCCATAGTGTTCTTGTAATGGCGGATCATGAAGGGTTGAGGAATGGTGACTTGCTTTGATTCAGCCCTTGACCATCTCTTGGCTGTCTGAAGTGGATGCACTCCTACATTGTTTGAAACAATATTGACGATGTTGTTGTCATTCCACCGAACAACAGTGAGGCCAGTCTTTGTGTCGGTTGCATGGTCATAGGTTCCCCTTGGTGTCTTCTTCATCTCGTTTACATCCCTCAAAGGGCAATCCTGAAGGCGATTTGCACGTATCGTTCCTGTGCATGCAATGTTTTTCTCTGTCAAAACATCCACCAGCTGCAGGCTTGTGAACAAATTGTCAAACGTGAGATGGTATGAGCTGCCCTCTTCTTCTTGCAGCTCTGCAATGAGATCAACAACAACCGAACCCCCCATTCCAAGTCCTGGGTATTCAGTTTGGCGTCCTCTTGCACCTTGATAGGGCTCAAACTGGACGACATAGCCCAGAGGCATGCTCAGCATCCACATCTTATAACCAAACCTGATTGGTTTGCCTCGTATGAATTGTTTGCAACTGTGCCGTCCATAATAAGGCACCATCGACTCATCGATACTGAGATTTTGTGTCTGGATAGCTTTGAAGAAGGTCAGAAACTTTTCATTCATGTGTGTCAGCAACGGCCGCACTTTGCTCATCTTGTCAGCAGCATCCAGATGTGCGTTATCACTGACATGGAAATACCGCAGCATTTCTTCAAAGCGGTTTCTTGACATAGCAGACTGAACAGCATCCTTCCCCACATCCTCATCTGAAGACCAATACATTCATCTCCTGGGAACAGGACTGTATCCAGACAGGAGTAGAATGGCAAGAAAAGTCTGGATCTCTTCAGGTGTGGTTGAAAATGTCGTTGCCCTTGGACCGTGCATATAATTATGTTGCTAAAATCAGCAAAGGTTTCAAGGATTTCTTTGTCAAAGAAGCACTCAAACAGATCAACTGGAGAAGAAGGCATTTTCGACAGGTCAACATCTGTCTTGTTCCAGGAAAAGCGTTGCTTTTGCCTATTTGACAGATCTGTATTTCTCCACTTTCGCTGATTTATTGCTGCTTTCTTTGAAGATGGAGCTTTAGTTGCTGCAGGCCGTGTTACTTTCCTTTTTCTCCCCATGGATGTAGAAGGAATAGGTGCTGCATCGTCTGACTCCAAGGATTCTGAATCTCCAGATGCATCTTGCACTGTCCCTGTGGCAGCAGGAGCACTCTGAATAGGAGCACTGATATTCTCTGATACATCAGCAGATTCCTCCATCTCATCATAGGACACTTTTTCACCCTGTCTCCAGATAGTGACAGTAGCAGGAGCCTGCAGCTGATTTCTGTTTAGGTTGGAGACAGTACCATCTTCATCTTCGTCTCCGCTGTCTTCATCGGTGTCTTCATTTGTAGGATGGGGTTCAATAAAGATGTCAGCTTCTTCAAAGTTCGCATCATCTTCCAGCATTGATACCACTTCATGAACAGTAAAAATCCTGGACAAAAGCAGAAAAAAACAGTGTATGTAGTATAAGCAAAAACCCCTCCCCTCTCGTGCCCACCGTCCCATTTTTGGGACGGTAACTCTAACATATACAGATCAGTACATATTCAAGCTATCATCAAACTGACAAAAACATATCCAGATAACAGTATAGTCTCTAGGTTTTGTTCTTAGTGTTATATATAAAAGTGTAATGTAAAAAAAGTAATCCTTACCTTTTCTTGGTTGCCATATTGATGCTGCAGGCACCAGCTTTTTTCTGCAAATGGCAGCTCTCACTGCTAGTGTGAAGGGAAAGTACTCGAACAAAAACAATGCCTGGATGCAGTGATGTCCCCTGATTAACACAATAGGCTGCTGAGTCACAGTGACACAAGCACTTAGATACAGTAATTAAAATAAGTTGCGTCCCAAAAATGGGACGGTGGGCAATAATGGGTTAATCTGTTGAGTGTTATTGGTTTTAACGGTATGTTGAAACGAGGTCTGCCTTTTGCTGACCTCATAGCGCCATTATGATGGCTTTGATCTTAGGTCTTCCCTCTGCTGTATGTGTAGCACCATCCATGGTGTATCATCAAAATGGCTGGATCTGGCGATGGTTTCACACTTCACTTTGTGTGTCTGATTGTGTGTGTGTGTGTGTGTGTGTGTGTGTGTGTGTGTGTGTGTGTGTGTGTGCGTGCGTGCGCGCGCGCGCGCGCGCGTTATTCTGTCTACATGTGCATACATAGAGTAGTATAACATCTTGTAACTCGCGAAGAGCTCAATCGAGATAGGGGGGTTTGAGAACCCAGGGGGTCGAGGTACCCACGATGGCACTCCGACACCGCGTGACTCCCCGCTCGCCTGAGTACGGTCGCCGCCCATCAAAATAAATAGGGAACCCAGGGAGGTGTAGCATCCTTCGTCCATGCACTCCCTGGGAAAACGGAGGGTACATCACCCCCCTCCAGAGAAATACAGAAACACATATAGGGGGGTTAGTAAAAATCAACCCCCCTCAAACATGAAGAGGGTTCGGCTGGCGGGGCCAGAGAGTACCGGGCCCTGGACTGCGACCATCAACAAAGGGGAGAGGAAAGAGCACACCACCAAACAAGCAAGAAAGGAGGACCCAAGCAAGACGGTGGACATATGCGTCCACCAAAGCACGGGCTCTCCCCAACGACCCAGCCCCCTGGGGCGCGGGCAGACATGATGAGAGAAAAACAAAAGTGATGCGCGGGCGTCAGCGGCGAACAGACAGGATAACCCCCCCCCCCAACCCCCCCCCCCCGCCCCACCCCCCCCCCCCCCCGGACGAAATCAGCGAGAGCTGGAAGTCCATGTCCCTTTTTAACATCATCATCATCAAGAGCTCAATGAGTCTGACGATTTATAACTGCCAGGGTCCGTGGCGCAGCGGTAAAAGCGCCTGCCACCAATGCAAGAGGTGCGAGGTTCGATACCCGGTTCCGGCGTCGGACTTTTCTCCTCTAGTAAGTGTCACCATTAATTCGGGCGGACCGTCGGGGGTTCTTTCTCCAGTACTCCTGCTCTTTCCTCCCCCACGAATTTGGTTATTAATTTCAGTCCACTTAATCAAATTTCAAAAATATAAAAAACGATTTCAATTTCCAAATTTCAGTAGCTCCCTCGAGCTTGCCCTTAGCACCACGTTAATGTTCTGTGTTTATGTACAGTGTGTGAGGGAATGCGCGTGATTCACGTGAACGTGCTTGTTGGGTTCAGTTCGCGGCTATGTCCTGCGCATTGAGTTATATTATAAATATGAGAAATGCGCCATATAAATACTATGTATTATTATTATTATTATTAATACTCTTTATTATTATTATTATTATTATTATTATTATTATTATTATTATTATTATTATGCCATTTCTGGTGTTTTTTTGTTTTGTTTTGATCATAGACACAAAGATCGTATTTGAAAGAAGAAGAAAGAAAAAAAAAAAAAGATATCACAATCATCAGTGTATATATTCAATAATTCTTAGCGAAAGCTGTAATTGCCACCAGGTTCTTGGACATTGACTTCTTTTAACCCATATCATACTGAGGTTAAAAGCTTCAAATTTGTGCACTGCCATACACACGCTACATTATAGTACTTACCGATAAGGATATAGACCAATGGCTTTAGTTCAAGGGTGGTGCCAGAATAGCTTAGAATAGAGGCGCCAAGCTATTCTGACACTACCATTGAACTATATTAGTCAAATTTATTTCACACACGTGGATTCCGAATGACACGGGTTAATCCCTTCACTCCCAGTGGACGCGTACTGTGTTTATGAAATCATTGTATCATCATCATCATCATCAGTCCCTTGCCCGAACTGGGCGTTGGGGGGACTGAAAGGCAGCAGCAACAGACAGTGCTCTCCACTGAGTTCTATTTTGGGCAGTGGCAAGCAAGTCTGGCATCTCGAGTTCGGTCCATTCTTTTATGTTTGCGACCCAACTCTTTCTCTGACGACCTCGCCGACGACTTCCTTCGAGAGTGCCTTGGAGGATAGTCTTGGACAAGGTGTTGTGTCGGGTCACGTGGCCAAACCAAGCAAGCTTGCGCCGTTTCACGGTTGCCAGAAGGGGTTCATGTGGGCCCACCAGGGAAGTGACGATGCTCCGTACATATTCGTTGGTCTTGTGCTCGCGGTACGAGATGCGGAGCAACTTCCTCAGGCACTTGTTCTCAAAGGCCTGGATTTTCTTTTCTGAGTCTGCAAGCAGTGTCCAAGTCTCACAGCCGTAGAGTAGAATAGACACTACGAGGGACTTGTAAAGCCTGTACTTGATGGTGAAGCTGATGGAGTTACTTCGCCATATCCTGTCCAGCCTGGCCATTGCGGATGTTGCTGTACCTATCCTGATACGGATCTCTGCTATGCAACTACCGTCTTTGGACAGGGTGGCTCCCAAGTACTTGAAGCTATTGACCTCTTCTAGCTTCTGGCCGTTCATGTGAATGTTGCTGCTGCTGTCGCTTGTGGTGTTGATCATCACTTTGCTTTTATCCGTACTGATCTCCATGCCATAAGACCCTGCGCTACTTGAAAGTTTGTCTGTCAGGTTTTGGAGCTCACTATTGCTGCCTGCCATGAGGTCAATGTCGTCTGCGAATCGAAGATTGCACAGGGATCTGCCACCAATAGAGATTGAAGTATGGTGGTCGTGGAGGGTTTCCTGCATGATCTTCTCCAGGAATATGTTGAAAAGGACAGGAGAGAGCAGGCATCCTTGACGGACACCGATCGTCGTCCTGAAGAACTCGCCTGACTGATTGTTAAGTAGAACCGCGCTGCAGGCGTTCTTGTAAAGCGCTTCTATCATTTGGATCAGTCCCTCCTCTATGTTGAACGATCTCATGACTTGCCAGAGTCCGTCGTGCCAGACGCGATCAAATGCTTTCCTGAAATCAATGAAGTTGTGGTAGAGTTCGCGCTGATGCTGCAGATGTTTCTCGATCAGGACGCGGCAGTTGAAAATCTGCTCTACAGTGCTTCTTCCAACTCTGAAGCCAGCCTGTTCTTCTGCCAGCAGTTCCTCGGCGAAAGTTTTGAGGCGGTTGAGAATGATTCTAAGCATTACTTTGCTAGGGTGACTTATCAGACTGATAGTTCTGTAGTTCTGGCACTGTTTCAGGTTTCCTTTCTTGGGGAGCGGGATCACTAGAGACTGTGTCCATTCTACTGGCCATTTCTTTGGCCAGACACCAGCATCCTCCAAAACAACCAGGCTGGGGCCAGGAAGGCTGAAGACCTGCCAGTGTTAGCTGAAGAGGTGGAAGCAGCCGTACGCGGCCTGAAGGGAGGAAAGTCTCCAGGTGTAGACAACGTACCTGCTGAACTGTTGAAACATGGAGGAGAAGTAACAACGAAGGTCCTCACTACACTCTGTCAAAAGATCTGGGAGCAAAAGAAATCATTGTATGTTCAACGGCAAATATCCAGACGCCACTGTAATATGGCTACAAAATGGTTTAGCAAGAGGCATAGATCTTTATGAGCCCCAAAAACAGCGGGGTGGTGTGTGGGGGGGGGGCATGAGGATCTATACCTCTTGCAAGTTCAACGGCGTTATTTTTGTCTCGTTCCCTCCTTCAGCCAGCCAACGCCCACGACGGGAGGGGAGTGGGGGGTGTTGATCTTTAATCTTTTCACTGCCAGGGTATAGAGATTATGTCAAAGTCACCAAGCAAGATTAACAGATAAGCCGGGGTCGCCTGACTAAGACGCACGGATTTACATGAATCAGCAGCTAGAGGCGTAGATTCACATGAGCCCCCGCATCTGCTTTGGCTCATGAGAATCTATGTCTCTTGCATTTAACTCATGATTCTTTGTTAATTTGGCATTGAGGGGGTAAAAAGACAATCACAGGGATGGGCGCTTTGTGCCTCGCGCAAGAACCTCTCCACAAGGAAGTATTTCCCCCTCCCCTTTCTCAGATAAATTATCCGCCCCTGAGGACAGTTGGTTATGAGAGAGCTTAGTCCTGCGCCAGCCGCTAAGCAAGGTGCTCCGCTATAGCGGAGCACCTTGCTTGGTGGCTGGCGCAGGACTACGCTCACTCATGCGACAGGCCCCTGGCACACATCAACCGCCTCCCCCCTGCCCCCTCCCCCTTCACCCTCCCTCCCCCCAACCCCCCTCCCGCGAAATCTCGGATCTTTTTCGTCTCTGCTTCTCATTTAATGATGGACTCTTTTTTTTACCCTGTGTTAAAATATATAATCGCAGCAATAGTTATCTCCTAGCACTCTTTTTCAGTCATGGTGTTCTATTTCTATATTTTTATTTTTTCAATTGTCAATTTTGAACATTTTTCAAACAGTCAGTGAGGGAAAAGGACAACTCCTAAAATAGGTAAGATTTCCTGCCTGTTTGCATCCACATAAAAAAGTATGCATCAGCGTTAACTGAGTAATGAACGAACATTCTGCTTCCCTCCCCTTTCAGCTAGTGTGTGTCGATCCCAAAATAGAATTGCTTTCTTTTAACACCAGCTTTGAGTTGCCTTGGTGGTTGGAAATAGAATTACGTTCGATTATGTCATCCTTAAACAGGGTGATGAGAGAGAGAGAGAGAGAGAGAGAGAGAGAGAGAGAGAGAGAGAGAGAGAGAGAGAGAGAGAGAGAGAGAGAGAGAGAGAGAGAGAGAGAGAGAGAGAGAGAGAGAGAGAAAGAACTCGGAAAATTGTATTGTGACCTCCGGCCTGAACACGAAATATCAATTGCATATCATCTGCACTCAAATTTTCAACGTCCGACTCTAAAGGAACATCGCATGTTTTCGAAACTTTCTGTACCCATTGCCGGAAAACGGAAAAAAACGAATGCAGGAGGCATAGATCCTCATGAGCCCTCGCACCAATTGGGGCTCATGAGGATCTATTCCTCTTGTGAAAACGACTTTAAATCCATGTTCCTTGAACTGTTGCATGGGGCTCTTAGGCAAAAACGGCAAACAACACACAAATGCAAGGCACATAGATCACCATAAACCCCTGCAAATGCGGGTGCATGAGAATCTATGCCTCTTGCCAACCCTATTCAGCTTCATGTTCCTTGTGTGGGATGTTAGGCGTTCAATGTGCCGTAGTTTCCAAGATTCAATTTGCGTCCGCTGGCGGTAAAAGTGTT
>BTPG01000002.1:159786108-159828608 GCA_036245525.1 Semisulcospira habei
GTGTTACGTGAGTCATTGTCTAAAGCGTGCGCATGCGTGTGCGAGTTGTGAGTGCGCGCTTAGAGTTATAATTATTATAAGATAAGCGCATTATAAATACCGTAATTATTACTAATTATTAGCCGTCAAAATAAAACATGGATCCAAAGTAGTTATAGCAAGAGGTATAGATCCTCATGAGCCCCCGCAACTGCGGGGGCTCATGAGGATCTATACCTCTTGCAGTTGGGGTGGTGTTCAGTTTTTCTCGGCAGCGTGACCCACTACGGCCGACGTCGGCCCGGGGACCTATGGCTCAATGGGCTCTGTTTCCTTATTCACGGGCTTTGCCTCGGGAACATGGAATAGGGCGAAAACGCCTTCTTCCCGTGCCCGCCGTTAAACGGGCCGAGGTGGTTAGGGTCAAATGATTTGCCTTCGTGTGATTCACTCCAACGAGCTCATCCCACAGATCTGGCGAGTGTCCCTGGAGAATTCGGAAAATCTCTCTCTGCAAAAGGCGCACAGATCCTCATGAGTCCTCCACAGGCGAAGTCTCCATCTGGCAAGAGGCATAAATCTTCATGAGCCCCCGCATAAATGCGTAGGGCTCATGAAGATGTATGCCTCTTGCTGTTTCTCGATTAGTCGGAGAATGCGAAATCTCTCAACAGTTACGTTTCGGATAGAAAGGTATCACAGCTGCGGGCGCACACGAGGATCTGTGCCTGTTGCTGTTTTCAGTCAGACTGCGAGATCTCCTAGAAATCACGTTTCGAATCTGCGAAAGGAGATCAGATCTCTCAGGAATTCATCAATATTGCACAAGGGAAATTGAGCCTGCAGTAAGTCACTGACAGATGTTCAAAAGGTAAGCATGTGGATCTTTGATTCTATACGGCTGAGAGGCAGTAGGAGGGGGTTGGGGTCTTCATTCTACGAGAACATCTTCAGGTGTCACGGACACATCGTCAAGGGTCGTCTTGAGGATTTGTAAGGTGACAGGAACTCGAGTGCTCTGGGCTCAGCTGACGGAATCTATCTCCAGAGGGTACATGCATGTGCCAATGGTACACGTCATTAAGTTCATGTAGAATAATAATAATAATGTGTGTGGTCTGTGGTTCTGGACCTTACGAGGCTTACGGAAATGTAATAACGCGCGCTGGTCTGTGATTTTGGACCATACTGTTGGAAGCTGTAAGGTCCAAAATCGCAGACCAGCACACACTAGTCTCGATTCATATGGCTTGAGAAAATCTGAATTCATTTAAGGCGCCCCGCATCAATAACTGCGGAAGTGTCGTATAGCGTTGCCGGCGGCAACACTATACGACACTTCTTCAGCTATTGATGTGGTGAGTTAATCATTGGTCACTGGCAACAGACATCAGATATCTTAATTAGTTTTAGCAATGTCAATTTTTACGTACGTACTCTTGTATAGGAATTGCTATTAGAGGTCTCACGCCATGCGTTATTGTGAAGCTGATTTCAAAGACTCAGAGGCCTCTCATGGACATCCTCAGATGATACATAAATCCCAAGTGAGTGCAGACGTCCAAAAACGGATGTAAATGGGCATCGTGGGAATTTAGTTGGTGTGGTATATTTTTACTGTCTGCCACCTTGAAGATGATCAAAGGCATCACTGAAAGATACCTCGGAACGACTGATCTTCAGATCATACAAGTCTTCAAACAAGTGTAGAAGATATTGTGACAGTGCATCATTTTGGAGTGCTAGGGAGGGGGGATGGGGGGGGGGGAGGTGTAATGGAATGGGGTAGAAGGAGATGTGTCACTTCTGACTTAACTATAAGTCATTCTGCCCGCGACACACCATAGCGGCAACAGTTTTACTACATAGTAAAATGTGGCTCGACCATGATAGTTGAAGGGTGGTGGCAGAATAGCTTGGCGCCTATAGGCGCCAAGCTATTCTGCCACCATCCTTAAACTATCATGGTCGATCTGTCTCCTGAATTGTAATGCAGTCCTCAGAGGATAACTGCAAAATGTGTGTATTTCGTACCTCGGGCACAATGAGTTAAAGATAATGTACAAACGGGGAATGTTAAATCAGTCTTCAAGAACAAATTAAGAGACTTTGGACACATATGCCTAAAGCATACATATTTGCATGTTACATGCTTGGCAGTCTCCTTCTTGATCTGTATTCTTCCCCCGTCCAGACCAGCAGAGGAACTGCTAACAAGGGAGATAGGCGGGGGTAGTGGTGCTGGTTGCGTCCGACAACATTCTCCAAGACCTTGAGGTGTCGTGGGCGCACTGTGATCAATTGTCTTGGGACATTACAAGGTGGCAAGACCTTAAGTACTACTAAGCTTCTCGGTTGCAGATTCATCCCTGTGGTTTTGTGCAACGCGCTCTGATGTGATCACGCCCACGCCAGGGACTCAGAACATCACCGCCCGGTGAGCAAAATGTTCCCGGGCCGACGTCAGCATTGATTGACCAGCGCACAAAAAAAAACACGCCGCAAAGATCTGAGCACAAAGACACATCTCGAGAATCAGTGCACCACAAACAGGTCGACAAAAGGTCCTCGGGCCGAAGTCAGCCTTTGTTGTCCCGCGCACGAACGATGTGTTCAGATATTTTTTATCCATTCAGCCCCGACGCACTACAGCAGGAGGGGGAGGGGGGGGGGTCGACCATGATAATTCAAGGGTAGCGCCAGATTAGCTTGGCGCCTGTCGGCGCCAAGCTAATCTGGCACTGCCCTTGAATTATCATGGTCGATCCATCTCCTGCAACTGGTGCATAGTCATTAGATGACACCTCCAAAATTTGAGAAATACGGCCGTCGGGCTGAATGAGTTAAAAGGGCACGAGCATGCTTACCAAACGTAGCATATAAGGTTGTGAACCATGAAAAGGCGGAAATACTTCATCACCCGTATTACTGGCGCCTTCTGTGTCATAACCTGATGTCCAGTAAGCACATACGTGTACACGTTGTTACCCTAATGTAATTTACAAATACATCATTACGAGTCTGACAGGGGACTGTCCGAACATGCCAAATTGTTATTTCTTAACTCATTCTACCCCAGACACACCACAGGAAGATAAGGATCGACTTTGATAGTTTAAGGGTGATGCCAGAATAGCTTGGCGCCTAAGGGCGCCAAGCTATTCTGGCATCACCCTTGAACTATCATGGTCGATCTGTGTTCTGCACTGCAATGCAGTCTTCAGAGGACAACGGCAAAATTTAAGGATTTCGGTGTTGGGGTAGAATGAGTTAACAGCAGTGTTGTATAAATCGTTATTTTGTTCAGGGTATTGTAGCAGAATTAAATGAGCCTAAATGACGTAATATATTGGGAAATGTTGGTCTCAGCGTACATTGTAGGGGTTTTATCTGTAACTTATGTGGAAAATGGATCAACCTTGGCTTCAAGGCATCTCTCCAGCGACCAAACTAATCCAACATGACCTCTTAACTATTACTGTCGTTCTACACTACTTACACTAAGGAAAGGCCCGCCATGAAAAAACAAAACAAATTTTAGTGATTAAAACAACAACAACAACAACAAAATAACTGTAAAATTTACAGATTTTGTCTTGGAATTTTTAAATAAAACTGTAGCAAACACACACACACACACAAAACAAAACACTGCATACATTTCAAGACAAAAACTTAACCCTTTGGCTATCGGTAGCACTTTTGTCGCGGTGATTCCTGCAGGAATCGCTGCGACAAAAGCGCTACGACAGCCAAAGGGTTAACATTGTAGGTTGTGCTTGACCATTTTTTAGGATGGTCCTTACTTTATTGTGAGTAGTATATTTGTCGCCGTCAGCGATGAAAGTGAAAGGGATGTTTGAAAGGGAGAACCACCACAGTCTCACAGCATGGAGATAAATGCAGCACTTTACGTTCCGATTTCACGTTCCGAAGGACATTAAGTTTACGCCCCCACAAAATCCGTAAGTACTAAAGAAGGGTCCAGTAGACCAATGAAACTGATTACCACGGCATGGGTCCAAACCTGTCATCCAATGAAATTAATTGCAACGTCAGTGCATTGCATGGATCAATCTATTCAGCCAGTGGAATTCATTCTTACTTTGGGCCGAGGTCGGAGCTGATCACCCACAGCAAACATGCTCATCATGTATCTGATGGGATCTGGATGAGTCCCCCCACATCCCAAACCCATTCCCTCCCCCCACCCCCCACCCCCCACCCCCATTCTTGCCTAACCCCTTCACTGACACTGTCAATTCTGCGTGTGAAATCTGTTGTGAATTCAACGCAAGTGGAATACAGATCAAAGGAATACAGATACAAGGTGGTGTCAGCAAGAGGAGGCATAGATCCTCATGAGACCCCGCAAACGCGGGGTCTCATGAAGATCTATGCCTAGTGTATTTGGGTTGGGGAGGGGGTCAACCTTTCTCGGCAGTGACGAGGTTAACCACGGACACTAAATGTGCCTTGTTGATATCGAAGCTGCATGAGTGGTCACCATCACTGTCAGAGTAGTAGGCGCGCATAACCCAGTCAGCCCTGACGCACTACAGCAGGAGATGGGTCGACCATGACAATTCAAGGGCAGTGCCAGATTAGCTTGGCGCCTGTCGGCGCCAAGCTAATCTGGCACTACCCTTGAATTTTCATGGTCGATCCACCTCCTGCAACTGGTGCTTATATAGTCATTAGAAGACGCCTCCAAAATTTGGGAAATACGGCCGTCCGGCTGAAAGAGATAATAAAACGAGGACGCACTCATCGAGTAACAGCTCAAGTGCGATACCCATCTCATGACCTTGGCGCGTGATGCCATAATGATCGCAGCTACTGGGCTTGTTGTACTCGTGGTGCCGATTTTGCTTCTGGCTGGAGGATTTGATTTCAGCTGCGTTGCGTTTAATGTCGAGAGGCTGGCTTTGTGAGACAATCGCAGCATCGTTGGCCTAATTAAAGACCCACTAACGCCGTAACTGTTCAAAGATTCACTTCTGTAAAAGATGATTACGAAACGCTACATACACGTCTAGCTATGGCTCATCCAGTTCAGCACACGTCTGTATATCAAGTGACCTGACAATGACTCCAGTCTGTTCTAGAAATGCAACGCTATGAGTGAGAGAAACAGCTACAAATAGACTGACACGATAATGGCAGAGCAGAATAAATAAGTGCGATTACGCGCGTGCTTTTGCTATGTGTCCCAACTGCTGTTAAAGTTAATTAGGTGTATCGACAAGGCATAATAAACGCAATTGGTGCTGAAATGTGTCTTCAGATTTATGCCTAATGGTACTTTAACTCATTCAGCCCTGACGCACTACAGCAGGAGATGGGTCGACCATGATAATTCAAGGGTAGTGCCAGATTAGCTTGGCGTCTGTCGGTGCCAAGCTAATCTGGCACTACCCTTGAATTATCATGGTCGCTCCATCTCCTGCAACAGGTGCATAGTCGTTAGATGACGCCTCCAAAATTTGGGAAATACGTGCGTCGGGCTGAATGGGTTATGCAAAAGACAGCAAGTCCATCTTTGTGAAAAACGAGATATTCACTGGCGTATGTTTCATTGTATTACTATACAAATTTCGCTTTTATATTTACACTAATATTCCTTGACTTCCGAGAAAAAATGAACAGGATCCAAGCGCAAGAGACATAAATCCTCCTGAGCTCCCGCAGTTGGGGCTCATGAGGATATATGCCTCTTGCTGAGAGCACTTTAACGCTCTGGGATCTTTGGTGTTAAATTAACAAAGATTTGAGAAACAACATTTGCGTCCATTGGCAATGAAGTTAATAATGTCTTCCAAGGGCAACTTTATCACCTTTAAGCTGTCACGGACGACCCATCTTTTGTTGAAAATTGTTTCAGGGATCAATACAGACATGACACTGGACGTGCGACTTACGTATTTTCCACAAAGAGATCCGGCAGCCATACTTCTCGCTGGAAGACAATCAGCTCGTCAATACCGCCGTAATCCGCCGGGTTCCACTGTAGAAACTCATCTTTCCAGTCCTGAAATCAGAGAAACCATTCATCAACATCATCATTATCGTCGATGTCGTCGTCATCATCATCATCATCATCATCAAAGCCGTCATATCGACGTCGTAATTATTATCATAATTACAGACTGTGATAATATGTGTGATGCAATGTTTTTTATGTGAAGATATATACTATTTATATCTTGATTTATTTTATTACTTTCCTACTGAGACAAGATGGTGCAATTTCCCATCTAGAGGGATTAATAAATTCTTTGAATCTTGAATCTTGAATAATCATGATGATTGTGATGATGTTCATCTGTACATAGTCTATATTCATCATATGGCATGATGCTCATGAGAATGCTCAGTCATGAGAAAGAAAAGAACCAATTCGGACAAACTCAGTCTCCAGCATCATCATCATCATCGTCGTCGTCGCCGCCGTCATTATCACCGTCGTCACCAATACCACCACCACCGTCATCATCGTTATCTCTAGCAAGAACGTCAAGTAATTAATCCATTGTAATCACCATCATCACCGTCATCGTCCTCGTCGGAGAGAACCGAAGGAGCGAAACATTTTATTTCATAGCTTTACGATATGTCGACTTTCTAACGAGATGTCCACCTATATTCAACGCAGCATACATTTCTAGTAGATAACTCGGACAGTATTTGCGAGAGAGATAGATGGAGAGAGAGAGAGAGAGAGAGAGAGAGAGAGAGAGAGAGAGAGAGGAGAGAGAGAGGAGAGAGAGAGAGAGAGAGAGAGAGAGAGAGAGAGAGAGAGAGAGAATGAATGAATGAATGATACTTTATTTCTCAAGGATGGAAACAATAGGCGCACATGCCTCTTTTCGTGTTTGTCCTTGCTAAACATTAAAAACAACGATAAAAACCCATGTTAACAGCACAAACAAGCGGCTACACCCACAGGTCACTTGTGTTACATTCCGATATAAGTTCACAAGTCGCTGAACGTTACACACACACACACACACACACACACACACACACACACACACACACACACACACACACACACACACAGACACACACACACACACACACGCACACACACACACACACACACACACACACACACACACACACACACACACACACATCAATTGACAGGGTCGGGGGAGGGGGGGGGAGGGGGCGATGTAAAGTGAGTGTTTATAGACAGCGACTGCGCGCTTATTATACAGCTACTCTTGTGTAGGAATATAGTAAACAGGCAAAACACTACAGAGAAAGAGAGATAATAAAAACTAACAAGTGCAAAACGGAGGACCATAACAATGCGTTAAAAAATGGAAATCATTGACATGGCTCTTTTGGACACATTATCTAAGTTTCTTTTGCTCTGAGATGTATTTAAAGCTTTTGTCCTAAACAATGGAAGATGTCTTGTTTGCTGTATATGTGGGGGAAGTGAGTTCCATAAATAGGCACCCGCGTACGAAAGGCTGGATTTAAACAAGTCAATTCGGGACCGTTCAATGACGAGACTGTTCCTCGAAGTGCTGTAGACTCTTTCGCTCTCAGTGAAAAGCTTAGTCAGGTAGAGGGGGGCTTTCCCGTTCAGTGCTTTGCGCATAAGTACGCACTTATTTAACGTAAGGTGTTGATGTAAAGGAAGGAGCCCTGTTGTCTGAAGCTTGTTCTCTAAAGTTAGAGAGGGGTTTGGGAGAATCAATTTAACTGCGCGCTTGTATAGAGAATTAATCCTCTTAAGGTTAGCATCACTACAGCCGTCCCAAATAGTAGATGCGTAGTCAATGTGAGGTTTTATGTAGGAGTTGAAAAATAGCTTACGTGTCTTAGTATCAACGACAGATTTTAATCTTTTCAGTACAAATAGCTTTTTTTGATAATGTTTTCCCTAGTTGTGTTAGATGGGGCAACCAGCACAGTTGTTCGTCAACAATTACCCCGAGGAGACGACATTCCTTGACTTGCTCAATGGGAACTGAATCAAAAGAGAGGCTAAGTGAATGGGGGCGGAGCTGATGCTTTTGGCGTGTTGTGATTTGAATGCTTTTTGTTTTAGATGGATTAACAAGCATTTGATTATTTTTGCACCACAGTGAGACCTCCTGAAGACTAAGCTGAAGATTGCTTGATATTTCCGGTACAGTTTTCCCGCCCGCGTGAAGAGTTGAATCATCGGCAAACATGTCACATTCAGCATTTGGATTGAATATATGAAGTGGAAGATCATTTATAAACAAACAGAAGAGTAACGGTCCTAGTATAGATCCCTAGGGCACGCCATACTCAACACGCTTTTCAGAAGAAAAGGTATCATTGATGTACACAGTTTGAATTCTCCCTGTGATATATGAACGAAAGAATGAGAGTGTCCCTGGGCTGTTATTGTTAAAATAGCAGTCTAGTTTCTCTAATAAAATTTCGTGATTTATAAGGTCGAACGCTATTTTTAGATCTAGAAAGACAGCACCAGACATTCTGTTTCTGTTGATGTTAAGCAGCCAAGTGTGAATCATATGAACCAAGGCAGTGTGACACGAATGTTTAGGGCGAAAACCAGACGGATATTTATTCAGGAGAGACTTTTCTTCCAGGAATTCGAGAAGATGTTTGTGTACATGCTTCTCAACAGGCTTCGACAGAATAGATAATATGGATATGGGCCGAAAATTATTTGGATCAGATGTGTCTTTTGTTTTGGGAATAGGCACCACTTTAGAGTTTTTGAAAGTCTCCGGAAAAAAATATTATTTTGAATACATAGGTTGTAAATATAGGTTAAGCTTTCCACAATGTATGGAAGAGAAAGTTCGAGGATAAAACCATTGATACCATCAACGCCAGCTGACTTTTTGTTCTTGAGACTAGAGATACATCTGCCCACTTCATGTACAGCGATGAAGCGGACATTGAAAGCATCGCCCGCGGATAGTCTTTTCTTACAAAAATCAGTATGCTTCTGCGATGCGACATGTTCTACCTGATCCATGCCTTCATCATGTAGTAAAGATTTCGGGGTTAAAATAAAGTGGTCGTTAAAAACATCGGCTGTAAAGTTGGCAGTCGTATTTGCAGAATGAGTTTTACTAGTGTTGGTTAGTAAGTTTAAAACTTTCCATATTGAAGACGGATTCCCGTCACGTATGGTTTCCTCTACCAGTGCTTATCGTGCCTCCCGGATAAGGTATTTGACTCTGTTACGTAACCTTTTGAACTCAATAAAATCTTTGTCCCGCTTGGCTTGATTTCTGGCTTCCATGGTTTGTTTAATCTCCTCTGTAATCCAGGTGGGGGGCTCACGGTACCGGACTCGTTTCCTTTTTAAGGGGACGTGCTTATTTAGCACTCCGAGGAACAGCTCAAGCCACAGTGAGAGCGCTACATCAGGGTCATTGTTATTGTAAACTTCATGGAACGGCAATAAACTGAGGTCATGAAGGAAACTATCTCTATATATTTATCTAAAACATCTGTAAGTAATGTATAAATGTTGGGTTCGGCTCTGTTTAGGAACATAACATGACCATGTACAGGTGATGGGAAAGTGGTCACTGACAGCTAGTGAAGGGACGTCAGTTTCAGTGATTGCTTGTGGGGTGTTAGTATAGATGTGGTCTATCAAAGTAGACGAAGAGTGTGTTACTCTGGTGGCAGTGGTAATCATCTGTTTTAGTCAAAAAAGCAGTGTTGTACATTGCCACATCGAATGGGGTTTTGAGATGTCAATGTTAAAATCGCCGAGGATGAGTATATCCCTGCCTGTGTCATTCATTTATCCATTACCTGTACAAAGTCGTCATACCACTCGGCGGTGGATGCTGGATTCCTATACACAAAGCCAGCTAGCAGTGGCGAAGTGTTAGGAAGCTTGACTTCCAACCATACGCATTCCACCTCCCTGGTCTCAAGATCAAGACGTCTGCGTACCCTGTGCTGAACAGTGCAGTGCACATAAACAGCTAGCCCAGTATGTCCAGGAGACGTTGCATCACGTCGAATAAGAGAAAAACTCGGAACACTGACACATGCGAGAGTCCAGACGAGATTCAGTGAGACCAAAGAGATGGAAATGTGACGGCTGGTTTAGAAACAGGGAAACATCACGTACTTTCGGAAATAAATGATACACATTTAAATGTCCGACTTTCAGTCCTTGAGTGGCTGAGCTAGTAGATGTACTCGCCATATTGTTCGTTGTATATAGACACTAGTGTACACACGACGAAAAAAAAAAGACCTTTTTTAAAGTCAATAGTCAATAGTTATCCTTTCTCTCACAAGTCTGTACGACTGATCGTTGTACAGAAGAAGAAAAACAATTTAGATAACCAATAGTTATCGAAATTTTTCACTATACAGTCACACACCGGCCTCTAATTAGTACGTTATAAAAGCCGCTATTCAGTCCACACATTAATTTATAAAAAAAAAAATACTAGTTTCACTTTCCAAAGTGCAGATTCACAGTCAGGCACAGTGGATATGTCTTGGCTGGACTTCGAGAACGAAGATTCTATAGGGCTTGCCCACGTCGTCTGCAGGCATTTTCGTGGCTGCGGAGGCCAATCCGGGACAGGCAGGTTCGACCGCAGTGGCTGCAGGGGAAGGTCTGGTCAGGGTTCTGAGTTACGACAACTCT
Organism: Semisulcospira habei; assembly: GCA_036245525.1. Classification (NCBI taxonomy): domain Eukaryota; kingdom Metazoa; phylum Mollusca; class Gastropoda; family Semisulcospiridae; genus Semisulcospira; species Semisulcospira habei. The sequence continues at coordinate 159,796,736 of BTPG01000002.1, forward strand.
GTTTTTTTTTTTTCTGAGCCGCTTGTCCTTAAGGTTAGCTCTGCGAGAGTCCTCAAAGGAGACGGCTGCCTTGTGAATGATGGAGCGCCAGGTGTCACGGTCCGCAGCAAGCGAAGACCACTGGCGGTGGTCGATTTGGCAGGCACTAAGTGACTTCTTGAGACCGTCTTTGTATCTCTTCTTTGGTGCCCCTCTGTCTCGGTGTCCAGTGGCGAGCTCGCCGAACAGAGTGATCTTGGGTAGGCGATGATCCTCCATCCTGTAGACGTGCCCCGCCCAGCGAAGCTGTGTCCGCAGCAGCAAAGCCTCGATGCTCACAGTTTCCGCCTGTTCAAGGACCTCGACGTTGGTGACATAGTCACTCCAGTGAATGCTGAGGATGGTACGCAGGCAGCGCTGGTGAAAGCGTTCGAGGAGTCGTAGCTGGCTGCGGTAGAGGGCCCAGGACTCGGAACCGTACAGCAGGGTGCTCTGTACACGCTGATCTTGGTGCATTTTTTCAGCTGTTGATTGTGCCACACCCGCTTGAATAGTCGCCCGAAAGCACTGTTCGCTTTTGCCAGCCTGTTGTCCAGCTCCTTGTCCAGCTTGGCGTCTGACGTGATGATGCAGCCAAGGTAGGTAAACTGGTGTACAGACTTCAGTTCGGACTCGCCGATGGTGATGTGGGGAGGACGATGCTCTTCCTTGGGTGCCGGCTGATGAAGGACCTCTGTCTTTTTCAGACTGACCTCAAGTCCAAAGAGCTGGGCGGCATCTGCGAAGCAGGACGTAATGCGCTGCAAGGCTCTCTGTGTGTGTGCAACGAGGGCAGCGTCATCAGCAAAGAGCAGCTCACGAATCAGTTGGTCTAGGGTTTTCGTGTGGGCCTGCAGTCGTCTGAGGTTGAACAGGCTGCCATCGAGACGATACCTGATGTACACTGCTTCGTCATCGTCGAGGTCCACTGTGGCCTGCTTCAACATCATGCTGAAGAAGATGGTGAAGAGGGTCGGTGCCAGCACGCAGCCTTGCTTCACGCCGTTGCGAATGGGGAATGGTTCTGAGAGGTCACTGTTTAGTCTGACCTGGCCTTGCTGGTCCTCGTGGAGCTGGACGATCATGTTGAGGAACTTTGGGGGACAACCTAGTCGCTCCAGGATCTGCCACATACCTTGCCTGCTCACAGTGTCAAACGCTTTTGTTAGGTCGACAAACGTTACGTACAGCCCTTTGTTCTGCTCGCGGCACTTCTCCTGAAGCTGTCTCAGCACAAAGACCATGTCGGTGGTACTCCTGTTGGCTCTGAAACCACACTGGCCCTCTGGGAGGTGGTCTTCAGCGATGGCAGGTACCAGCCGATTCAGGAGAAACCTTGCGAGAATTTTCCCGGCAATGGACAGCAGGGTAATTCCACGATAATTAGAGCAGGCAGACTTCTCTCCTTTGTTCTTGTACAGGGTGATGATGACTGCATCACGGAGATCCTTTGGTAGTGTTCCTTTTTCCCAGCAGCAGAGAATTAGGTCGTGGAGCTTGTTGTGCAGTGCTGGGCCTCCATGTTTCCAGATCTCTGGCGGGATTCCGTCAATGCCTGCTGCTTTGCCACTCTTGAGCTGGTGGATGGCTGTGAGGGTCTCTTCGGCGGTGGGCGGTTCGTCCAATTCAACCTTTAGTGGAAGGTGTGGGATTTGGAGGATGACTGTTTCTTGAACAGTGCGCTCAGCGCCGAAGAGGTCCTGAAAGTATTCCGACCAGCGGTTCAAGATGTGAGGATTGCCTGTCCATCAGCGCTTCGCAGGGGACTTTGTACCAGGTGCCTAGGGCCATACACTGCTTTCAGTGCTTCGTAGAAGCCCCTGTAGTCACCGTTGTCAGCGCAGAGCTGGGTCCTCTGTGCGAGTCTGGACCACCACTCGTTCTGGAGCTCTCTAAGCTTGAGCTGGAGACTGCTGCAGATGAGGCGGAAGGCAGACTTCTTCACAGGGCAGGAAGGCTGGGCTAGGTGGGCCTGGTGGGCGGCTCTTTTTTTTTTTTTTTTTTGCTAGAAGTTCCTGGATCTCTACGTCGTTTTCGTCAAACCAGTCTTTGTTCCTCTTTCTAGCAATGCCCAAGACTTCCACAGAGGATTTTACAATAGCAGTTTTCAGTTGTTCCCAGAGTGTTTCAGGGGAGGAGTCTGCTGGACCAACTGTGTCTTTGAGCATGCACTGTAAATCGGTCTGAAGGGCAGCTTTCTTGTCGTCACGCTGAAGGCTGGCAACATCAAGCTTTTTCTTGGGGGGGGGGGGGGGGGGGGGCCTTTCTTGGGTTTCAGCTTGAGGCGGAGCCTGAGTTGCAGCGAACAAGGCGGTGGTCAGTGTGGCACTCTGCGCTGGGCATCACTCTGGTGAGGAGGACGTCACTGCGGTCCTTCTGACGCACTAGGACATAGTCGATAAGGTGCCAGTGCTTGGAGCGAGGATGCATCCAGGTGGTCTTTCGACTGTCCTTTTGCTGGAAAGTAGTGTTGGCGATGACAAGTTGCTGCTCTGCACAGAGCTCCAACAGTAGGCGACCATTGTCATTGCAGTTCCCAACGCCATGCTTGCCGAGGACTCCTTTCCAGGCTTCAGAGTCTTGGCCCACTCTGGCGTTGAAGTCGCCAAGGATGATGACTTTGTCGTCTGCAGGGGTGCTCTGCAGGAGGCTGCGCAGGTCAGAGTAGAACTTGTCTTTTTCTGCAGGCTCTGCCAGGAGGGTTGGGGAGTACACACTGAGAAGGGTGACGTATTACTGGTGTCTCAGTGGGAGGCGCATGGACATGATGCGATCGGAGTGACCCGTTGGTAGGTTTTCCAACTTAGTCGCAATGGGGGTCTTCACCATGAAGCCCACGCCTGAAAGCCGTCTTTCTGATGCAGGCCTGCCTGACCAGTAGAGGGTGTAGCCAGCGCCAAGTTCTTGGAGGCTGCCTTCCTCCGGAAGGCGTACTTCGCTGAGCGCGGCGATGTCGATGTTTAACCTCCGCAATTCATGGGCAATGAGGGCGGAGCGACGTTCAGGGCGTCCGCTGTCTGCTGTGTCGAGCATGGTTCGGATGTTCCAGCATGCTACGTTGAGTCCGGTCGTGGTCGTCATGAGAGTGGATCCATTGTTTTTTCTTGTTTTCTGACCGCATGAGAAGATGCCCGTTGACCGCGGCTAGCCAACTGGGGTTACGAGGGGATGAGCTTTGGTTAGGCCACCTTTTCTAGGCTCCTCTCCGTGTGGAGCAAGCAGTGCTGTCCCTAGAGAAGGCTGCTTGGTCGTTCAGGGTGTGCCGAGTGACGTTGTCATCCCCAGGTCAACATCAGGCGACCAATATCCTGAACCGCCTGCATGCAGGTTTGAGACTGCGGCTTCCAGTGACATCTTTCACCTGCCGTTTTGCCCCTTGCCCATCGCTACAGGACTTGGAAAGTTCAGTGTCATAGTCCGTGGGCGTTTCCTAAAGCCTGCGCGGTGGAGCTTTTTGGTGGAGTGCAGTGTGCGCAGTACTGGCCCCACCCTTTAAACCCTTGGTTTGTTTGCTATGGCCTAGCAAGCTGGGACGGTGGCATCGAGGTCCTCGGGTCGTAGGTTTTATATCAGACTGTCCTTGTCTTAGTCTCTGGCTCAAAAGCCTTCCCCGGAGACACGGGGGCTTTGATGTCAGGGGTTTCCTCCCTTAGCCTTTCCGCAGCCAAGCGGCCAGGCCTGCAAGGCAGCAGGGGACTCGTGGGGGCCGGGGTCGTCTATGTCCCGTGCAGATGTGAACATCTGCCCACTGCCCAGACGGTGACACTTACCAGAGGAGAAAAATCCAACGCCGGAACCCGGTATCGAATCTCGCACCTTTGGCATTGGAGGCAGACGCTTTAACCACTGCGCCACTTCCCCGCCACAGTGGATATAACAATGAAACAAATCCGTGGTGGGTCCCTTTTCACGCAGTTCCAATTTCTGGCTCAGTCAGAAAGCTGCTCATTGAGAGAGAGAGAGAGAGAGAGAGAGAGAGAGAGAGAGAGAGAGAGAGAGAGAGAGAGAGAGAGAGAGAGAGAGAGAGAGAGAGAGACAGAGAGAGAGAGAGAGAGAGAGAGAGAGAGAGAGAGAGAGAGAGAGAGAGAGAGACAGAGAGACAGAGAGACACAGAAAGAGCGCAAATTGGAGTCATTAGCCTCACACACAAATTAGGCTCAAACACAAATCCTGCGCTTTTCATATCGCAAATTAAGGAAAGGCCACCCCCCCCCCCTTTTCTCACTTGTACCACTCGGTGCACAGTACATCAGCGAGTTCCTTTCATTTGCAAGAGGCGTAGATTCTCATGAGCCTCTGACACGACAGTGGCAGGGCCTCATGAGAATCTATGCCTATTGCTCACAATGATCGGTGCATGTATACTCCACTCCTCACACACAAAAAAAGATATCGGAGTTTTCAGTCCGGGTGTGCGCACCAAAAGCCCCTAGGTCTCCACGATTCCCTTTTGGACGCAGGCTACGCCGCCGGAAGATCTGAGAATGGGTGCGCAGTTTGTTAGCCGGCAAGGAGGCTGTATCCTGATTGATCGATTGTATCGTAGATTTCTGCATCCTGTTTGTATGGATTGGTGCTTTTGAAAAGTCGTTAACTCATTCAAGGTGCCGGCAACGCTGTACGACACTTTCGCAGCTATTGATGCGGGGTTCTTGGAATGACTTAAAAGATGTTCTCTGTACCATATGGTGTGAACTGCTTTTTCTATAGTTTAAGAAAATAAGAAAATAACAATGAAAATAAAATTAAAATGCATACGTATAGCTAGTTTTTAAAATACGTAAAGTAATGTAATTTACATCACATGCAGACGATCAAGTCATTTTTGAACCAACGCCCTATGAGAACCTATGCCTTACGAGAATCTACGCCTTCTGCAGACAGTTCAGCCATTTGGGAATCAACGCCTCTTGAGAAGCTACGCCATTTCCAGACGATTTAGCCTTTTGGAAATATCTACGACTCTTCAGAAACTACACCTATTGCAGACGATCCCTTCAGTTGTGAAGAATAAAAAGAACATAAACCTAAGTCAAATGCGGCCGTCCCCTACAGTAAGTGGTGTACATTTTCAGTCATTTGAATATGCGCCTCAGTGATGGAAGAGTCAGTCCTCAGCTTTAACCCATTACATCCTGAGGCTGATTTTTAAAAATCCTTATTGTCATATGAAAGCTACATTACAGATTAGGAGATAGATAAACCGTTTTAGTTCAAGGGTGGTTCTAGAATAGCTTGGCGCCTCACGCGCCAAGCTATTCTGGTACCACCCTTGAACTATCATAGACAAAAAAATTTCAAGCGATGGGTGTATCAGGGCGAAAAGGGTTAAGATGGTACCTTCTCGGAAACCCCATCAAGGCGGTTCGCCGGACGGACAGCAATGAAAGCATGTCGCGAACCCCGGGGCTTAGGATCGCGGGGACATATGAGTCGGGGATGAGGCCCTCTCACTCTCCGGGTGTCCCCGGAGATATTTGAGTAGGAGTATTAATTGAATGGTCGGGTTCCTGGCCCCGATCCACCTTTTTTTTCTCTAGGAAAGAGTCCCGGCAGAAACAAATAAGGAGTCTCGTATCAGCAAATTTCGTGACCACTAGTCGTGAAGCGTAGAATCGCGTTAACCCCTGTAGGCTTCAAGGACGCATGAGCATCTATGCCTGCTAATGGTAAGGATTGGCCCCTTATCCATCAATCTCGCAACCGGGGTTTTTGATCTGCAAAAGGCATAGATTCTCATGAGTCTCTGCATGCTGCATGGGCTCAAAAGAATCTCTGCCTCTTGTTGGAGCGGTCTGGGCCACGTTTTCAACTTTCGTAAAAACTTCGATCGTCTAACAGAGTAAGGCCTTGGGATGTCAAACCCGGTAGTGTGAACAGTGAAGTCTGGAACCCTGTTATTTTTATTTGGGCAGGCAAAGGGGGAGGGTTCGGGGCAGGAGAAGGGGGAGGGGGACGAGACAAGGGGAGGGGGGGGGGCCGCTTGCAGGTGGGGGTGGCATCTTGGCTTTACCCATTTAACCCCAATGGCGGCGTTTGCAGGAGATGGGTCGACCATGATAACTCAAGGGTAGTGCCAGATTAGATTACAAGCTGAGAATCAGCTTAGCAAGAGGCGGGCGGATTGTAAGGAGCATTCAGATGATTGTTGAGATGGCAGGCATGAGCTCCAGATTTGTACGACGTGACATGAGAAGGGTGGTAGAGCCCACCTTTTTGTCTTATTTTTTATTTACATTTTGTGGGTAACACATTCACAATTAAGATATTACACTGTGAGATTACTTATGTGATGCCGCTGGCTCAAAGTCCTTGATGAGCATGAGTGTTTTGGCTGCATGCCATAAGTGCATGTGCAAGCACGTGTGCAAGCTAATCAGTGTTCAGATCGACTGAACTGCGCTAAATACTACTACTACTACTACTACTAATTAGTAGTAGCAGTAGTAATAGTAGTAGTAGTAGTACACTGTATTATTGTTATTATTATTATTTTTATTGTCATCATTATTATTATTATCATTACTATTGTTGTTGTTGTTGTTGTTGTTGTCAGTTGTTGGAACGCCTACCAACAGCACTTTTTTAATATCCATTTTAAACATGTGAGGTCTTCACCTCAGCCGCAGAAGGCATCATTGGCACTTGCTACTGTTGTGTGTCTCTAAGAAAGCCAGATCAGACAGATTCTGGTAACAGCATTTTGTTTTTAATTTAAAAAAGAAAAGGCTGGATGTAGGCGAATTAGTGGGCTCATGGCACAGGAGTGTATGTCTATGTGAGCCAAGTCAACTAGAAACTGGTAACATCATTTAAAAGAAGAAAACAAAAGATTAACTTTATGGGAAAAAAGTGTCTGAAGGCAGATCTGTTGGTTTTTCTATTGTCATCAGGAAAAAATAAAAATAGACGATGACACCCTTTAAAAGCTGTGATTGCTTCAGTTTTTGCAGGAAGTAGCGCAGACGACATTGAGTAATATCCTGACACATCCACCAGCCTAACCACTTCGCTGCTGAGAAATCTTGAACACGCTCCAGCTTCATGAGACACAGGTTGTCATGAGCGGTGTCTCCAAGAGGCATAGATCTTCTTGAGCCCCACAACAGTGGGGGTTCATGAGGATCTATGCCTCTTGAAGACACCGCTTTGTTTCCATGTTCCTTGAAAATCTGAGGCTCTTTGGCGTTGAATTCGCAAAGAGTGTGTAAACACAATCTGCGACCACTGGCAAGAAAAACGATGTTCTCCGTCCTAGGAGCAAGGAGCAAGTAGAATAGATTCTCATGAACCCCTGCGGTCGCAGGGGCTCATGAGAATCTTTTTCTCTTGCTGAGGAATTGTTAAGAGTCATCTGGTACATGTATGTTTTTGCGATATCGAAGCCAAAACATTTTGGGGGGCCTATTTTTCACAAAATGTTCGATTCTCATGCCCCAGATACTTCAGCAAGGTTGGTCTTCATGTTCTTCAGTTCAAATTAGCTGGCAACTAACGTCTTTGCAAGTACAACGTGTGGGAACATGACGTGTGAGATGTGGGATTAAGGAAAGAAAAAAAAACATGTCACCTTACATTGACGTCACCCACACATTTCCGCGCGATCTTCAGAATTTCAATCCCGGAACAAAGAAATACGTCATGTGGATTCTAATAGATATTGTTTTCATCCCTACGTCACACGACCAATCCCTTTAGCGCAAACTGTACCACATGACTGGGCTACAACCAATTTTAGCGCAAACCGTACCAAGTGACCGTGATACAAAAATCCTTGTAGCGACAAATGGCGGACTTCTTGTAGCCCTCTTTGTGACGCATCTTGCATGCGAGTTTTGTTCTAGAAAAGATCACCAAAACGTTATAAAGTAAAAAGTTGCATAGTGTTGTTTGAAAACAACAAGCACACTCAGTACTGGAGTCGGCAACGTCATGAAATATTTTTAATTACGTCATCAGTCTATTATATATAAATGTATATTCCTTTGACGTCAGTCATGTCTGGCGTGATCCAGGTCGGAAGATGTCCTCTTGATTTTTTTTTTTTAGGAAAATAGTGGAGGAATAAAAACAAATACATTATTGGTAGCAGGGGCTTTCTGCTCGGACCCTTGTAGGCCTTCGGGAGGTCAAAGGAACCAGGCCTTCGGGATACAATGATTCCTTTGACCTCCCTCAGGTCCACAAGTGTCCGTGTAGTAAACCCCTGCTACCAATAACTTATATTGTAGTATGTCTCTCATAGTCACACAGTAAGCGAACGGTCCACGGGCCATCGTCGGCCTTAGTTGGCCTGCGCCCACCCGGGTGACCGAGGATCTTTGGATGCTGGGCAGGTCACCCGGTAGTTGACTTGACTGAACTTATACCTAGTTGTTTCCGAAGCAGATCAAGGGGCTTCACAAAACTTTTACTCATCAGTCGTGGTAAAAACATTCTGCTTGACCGTCTAATCTTGCTGGAGTAGGAAAAGCCTGCACTGAACCCCTTCGCTGCCAGTACACGCAGATTGTTTCTTTCACCCTTTGCGTGTCGGAAGCGGTTTTTGTCGCGATTATTCCAATAGGAATAATCGCGACTAAACCGCTACCGACACACAAAGGGTTAACTCATTCGAGACGTGCCGCCTCCGGATACGCGGCATAAGCCGCGTATCCGGAAGCGGCATGTCTCGAATGATTTAAACAGATCCCTATAGTCGTCAAAGGAACACCGACACTGAGTCGTTTCAACAGGAAGCATAGGTCCTCATAAGCCCATATCAACTGTGGGGGGGGGGGGGGTGAGGATCTATATCTCCTGCAGTTGGGTTGTGTACAGTTTTTCGCGGCATTGAAGGGGTTTATAAGACGCTGAAATCCTATAGCAGATGGGACTGGGCTGGGCTAAGGGGATCTAACTGTTTGTCCAGCGCGGAGTATTTCCCCTTGGAATGTGTGCTGACTTTATCTCAGGGCGTTTGCCTGACCTATTTGCTTTGAGAATAATTAATATCAGCTTGTAACTTTTTTTCTGTTCAGTGAAAATATTACCATTCAATTTTGCAGATTTTCTGTATATTGCAGTGTTTGGTCGGCGATAATCGGATCAGTATGTACAACTATTTCACTATAGTGTTATGAGAACTTCAAATAATCCTGATTACTTCAAAAGCTGGAAGTCTTTCCATAGCAATCTAATTTAGTACATGAGATGCGCAGGTGCAAGATAATATAGGCGAACTCTCTCTAAGTAAGATGAAATTTAAATATCAGCTCGGTGTTTTACTTGTGTGGAGATTTGATTATAGGCGCCACAGCTGTGTCGTCCATTTACGTATCTCTCATTTTCTTATTGCACACTAAACAAACGCCGTCTGTTTTTCTGAACCTCTTTTCTGACGTGCAAATTGGTCATCACCCCACTAACAGTGTAATGTCCATATTGCTTTCACTTCAAATCGCTCGATTATTAAACATTTTGTACGCGAAAAGGCGCCAAGTTATTCAGGCACAACCCTTAAGCCAACACGGTTGGACCAACTGCAGTGTGTGTTAGAAGCAAAACGATATGGTCCCATGCAAGTAATTAACTCATTCTGCCTACGACACATCGCCGCTAGACTGATATGGCTCGACCATGATAGTTCAAGGGTGGTGGCAGAATAGCTTGGCGCCTATAGGCGCCAGGCTATTCTGCCACCACCTTTGAGCTATCATGGTCGATCTGTCTCCTCAATTGTAATGCAGTCCTCAGAGCATAACTTCAAAATGTGGGTATTTCGTACCTCGGGCACAATGAGTCAACAAAGGTATGTTTCAAGTGTCGTCTCCTGAAAGAGGCCGACCGATGTCATGAGGAATAGATCCTCATGAGCAGGGGTTGATGAAGATCTGTGCACCTAAATGGCACGAGTCAGTCCGAAGGTTTGTTTTCCTTAAACGAGGAAGCTCACGAAATTTCAGCCGGTGACTGGATGCACTCTAGCCATGTGGTCTCTTTTTCAGTCTTGTGTTATTTAATTCAATTCTGTCTTCGTACAACGCAATAAAATGTTTCAGCGAAATTGCAGAGAATATGCGCATAGAATTACCCGTTTGTCTTGTATTTGCCGTATTCGAACAAGGAGATAGACAATAAACAGATCTATAGAAAGAAAGGGATGAACATAATCAAGAAGAGAAAGCAATAAAATGATATACATAGGGGTGTGGTGGGGAGGGGGGGGGGGAGAGGAGAGAGAGAGGCAGGCAGGCCAAATAGGACAGCAAAACTGTAGCGACCGCCTTTATGGGACATCACATGTCATTAATACCATCATATCGGTGGCTGTAGCCACCGAAATGATGGTCTTCAATGACAGGTGACGCTTTTTGCCCTTACGACTTCTCTGCAGAGTTGTACCTGTCTTTTAAGACCACTTTTGTCTCGCAAAATAGACTTGTTGCTCAATACAGCAATACTTTAAAATAGACTTGTTGCTCAATACAGCAATACTTTATAAACAACAGCCGAAGAAAAAAAAAACGTTATTGGCTTGATTACTTTTGAAACTACGAAATGATTTTCACGATGACGCCTCGACACATTTTGATCCCGCGAAGATATTGCGTCATTATCTCAGTCGAATTTCTTATCAGACAATATTATCCCGTCCACTGCCGAGAAAACGTCAACAACATCCAAACTGCAAGAGGCATAGGTCCTCATGAGCCCCCTTAGTTGTGGGAGCTCATGAGGCTCTATGCCTCTTGCTGATATCACTTTGTATCCATGTTCCTTTGACAGCCGGGGATCTTTGACGATACATTAACAGAGTTTTTTTTTAAATAATTTGCGCGGCTTGATACTGCGTATCCAGATCCGGCGCATCTAGGGTGAATTAAAATGTAGCCACTGGAGCCGCCGGCTGAACTGTTTACGGACTCACGCTTAAACGGAGCTGTGAAACAAAGCTGTCTGAAAATCGTTGACAGTGACGCATCGTACATTTATGTCTCCATTTCGCGGTCACAAGGAAACGAGCGAAGAGAAAGAGGCTCCCCCCCCCCACCCTCCTCCCCCCCCCCCCCAGCTTTTATCGCTGATATAAATGTAATTGAAGACTTGCTAACATTGCTACACATGATGGTCAGAGAGTACATTATAAAATCCATGGGACTTAACAGGTTATTCCCCTTGGGTCAGTTGCATGAGTCAGCTTAACCCCTTTACTGCCGTGAAAAGGGGAACACAATCAAACTGCAAGAGACATAGATCCTCATGAGCCCCTGCGACTGCGGGGGCTCATGAGGATGTATGCCTCTTGCTGAGACCAGTTTGTCTGGTCCATGTTTCTTGGATGCTCATGGCTTTTGGTCGTTGAATAAAAAAGGAAACAAAAAATGTTTCACGAACAAAAATGTACGCACAGTGGAAGAGAAAGGGTTAAATCCTGCACAAGCCCATAACAAAGGTGCTCCGCTATTGTCGTCTGTCATCTGTAAACGTACTACTCACAATAAATGAAAGGCCACGCAGAAAATGGCCATGATTTAAAATCAGCAACAACTATGTCAAATTTGAAGATCTAGTTTTACATGGTAGTCGTGGTCGTAGTATGATCCAGTCACACCAGACGCACGCACGAAGGCTTCTTGTAAAGAAACTTCGCTCAGCTGCAACTCGTCACACGTGGCACAAGGCTGTAGACCACACTGGAGTAACAGTTCCAACAATATTTTATTGCAGCGATGCAATCTCTGCACAATGCATCCACAAATGCACCAGCACTGATACACTTGTCTCCTCTACAATGCATCAACATTTTTGACACACTGCGTCTCTCATACAATGTACACACATATTTCCTAACACGGTCTTTTATACTATTACAGATTTCGAGAACAATCCAGCAAATTCACACAACACAACCAATCAGAAAGAAGACGTAACCAAAACTCATTAATATTCATTAAAATGAACACTCTAGATCAACAAGTCTAGATCAATCAACAAGTTTCTACTAAAGACTAGGCACATTAGACAAAACGTTGCGAAATGTAACCAACAACTTTGACGTCATATCTGAGGTCACTAGAAAGATCGCGACCCTGCTCGAACCTTCCAGTCTAATGTAGGCCAAACTTTACAACATTGTAGCGAAAATACCGTTCACAACAAAAATCGATCGCAAGTCTTTGTGCAAAAGAAAATGAATCCTACTAAAAAGGTACGTAAATCTTATCCAAATAACTCAAATGAATATCGGATCTTTCCTATGATCAACACACACATGCTCTCAAAAGAATAATACAACCACACACGTAACATCTAGTCTCGGATATTTTGGGGGACAACACTGTGGGCCTAATCTACGAACTAAAAAAAAAATCCAAAACAAAATATGAACATTTAACATAGTTGTAAAATAAAATCATGGCCATTTTCAGAGTGGCTCTTAACTTACTGAGAGCAGGATACAAATTGAAGTAGACGATCGACCGTGGAAACTAAAAGGTGATGCCTGACCACCTTGGAGCTAAAAATGTTCTGAGGTTTTACGTCTTCCATCCCACGTCTTCGGGCCCATGACGGCCGCAGTGGGCCCGAGGACCTTTGTTTAGTGGGCATCATCAGGTTTGGAGGTGGACAGGAAGGGAAATAAACAATGATTTCAAAAACGCAATCTGCGTGCTCTGGCAGCGAAAGGGTTAAGACAATGTTCCCCCCCTCATTCCCCCCCCCCTCCAATTTTCCCTTCTAACTTTCCACACACCCTCCCCTCCTCTTCCCCCTCCCCTACACACGCACACGCACACGCACACACACACACACACACACACACACACACACACACACACACACACACACACACTACAAAATGCGGTGTGGAGTTACTAGGTATTACAGAAAGCGAAACGTGAACATGGTTGCGGGGTTCCACAGAATTCCATTCAGGCTTAGCACGGCTGACACCCCCAAGACCACGAACGTGTCTAGGTTACGTTACAATGGAGGAAGGGCGTCCCAACCAGTAAAGGTCCTCGGGGGCCAACGTCTGGGTGAGTCAGCTCGCTCAGCACCGTGCGCCAGTGGACTTTCTGTGTACTGTAAATGTGGTCTCACTCTTTCAACAGGTACCGGCAATCTGCGTGAGAATCAGTACGACTGAGTGGTTGTTTGGTTGGTTAGTTCGTGGTTTATCGGCCACGGCACCGAAGTTATAAAGGAAGACCCTGACGAGCGGGTTATAGGGGACAGGGAAATCTATTGCCCATGGCATACGACCTGAACACTGATCAATTCAAGCGCACTGCAACTGTGCCACTTTGGTTTGCCAGGACCATTCAACGGACATGTTATTGAACAAGCCCGTCTTTTTCCACTGGACTGCGAGTCCAGCTACCGGAGCCGGGACGGGGACTCGAACCCACGATCCGGCGATTCCCTTCGCTCCGTCGCTTAACCGCCAGAGCTATTTGGGACTCTAGTACGAGTGCATGTTAACGCCTATTATATACTAGCCTATATCACACATATTCTTATATTGAGAGCTTTTGTCCGAGGCAGTAGTGAGGTTTCTTTCGAAACGACGACCAACAACAAACTAGAGCGAAGTCACTTTAGCCTAGACAACACTCCAAACATCATCACTCCAAACATCATCAAGAGGCATAGATCCTCATGAGCCCTCCGGGCTCATGAGGATCTATGCCTCTTGAAGATGTTTGGAGTGTTGTCTAGGTTTATGGTCCAAGTCGTGACGTCGCTGTCGTTCGTTGTTGGGAGTCGTTTGTTTCAATCGAACCTCACTATTGTCTTTGTCTTCTGGCTTTAGTCGAACTCATGCAGTCGTTATTTTCCCCCTGGTTTCATCGCAACCGTTTAAAACGTGTTTTTTTTTTTTTTTTTTTTTTAAATCAGTCCGCTCTACAGTGTCTATGAGTCAGACCACGAAGCATTGCTGTTGATGTTTGGTTTTCAGCAGTACGAGTAACCCATTCACTGCCGGATCACACTAATCAGTGCCCAAATGTAAGAGGCATAGATCCTCATGAGCCCCCGCTTTGCGGGGGCTCATGTGGATCTATGTCTCTTGGTGAACCCACTTTGCATCCATGTTCCTTGGAGTGTGAGGTTCTTTGGCGTTGAATTAGCAAAGATTTAAAACATAAATCTGCGACCAGTGGCAACTAGGAAAAGGTTAATTAGCCCAGCGTGTTAAGTCGCCCTACTCTGGCTTTATATGATTTGATTTGAGCTTCCAGAGAACTGATAGAGTCATGCCGAGAACTTACGACGGCTGAAGACCGTCTCAACATAATGATACTTTAACCCGCTGGCTGTCGACCGGTAGCGGTTTTCGCCGCGATGATTCCTGTTATCATCAGTCGCGACAAAAACCACTACTGACAGCCAAAGGGTTAACAACAGTTTGCTGTAGCTTCAGTGTTTTTAGTGAACTAATAACAAGTGAGAAAAAAAAATAACAACAGCCTTTGTCTCAGGAGGTATAAACGTAAATGTTTCGTCGAGTTTATCTTTTCATTAAGGTTCCGTCGCGAGATGGCTTTAGTAGCGTGCTCGGCGTTCAACCCTATTATTCCTTTGGGTGTCGGTATCGTTTTTACCGATACTAAAACCGCTACCGACACCCAAAGACTTAACTAACTAACTAACTAACTAGCTGAAATGTACTAAATATAACAAATGTTTCACAGACGTCACTTTTGTCAATGACGGATTTAATCAAGTTTTTGTTTTAATGTATAGGTTTTCTGAGTCCAATTTTGTCCAGACAACAAACACTGTAAGTGCTTTTGCTACAGGACAACAAACAAACAAGCAAACAAGCAAACAAACAAACAAACAAACAAACAAACGAACGAACGAACGAACGAACGAACAAGTCTGTTCAAGACCAAAGGAAAGAAAATATCTCAATTCACGAACAGTATTATTCCAGTCGATTATTGCATTTGCTATTTGCCATATGGTGGTTCGGACAGCCGAAACAATCGTGCAGTTACGGTTTATCACCTTTCGGTAATGGAGGATGGGATGTTGGGCTTCAGCATTTTGCAGCTTATCTGGCCTACATCTGAGCTTTGCTTGTATCATTAGCAGTCTGTCCCGCGATGTGTCATTCTCTTTCAAAGACAGGGTGACAGCTACAAGTTAGAGACAGGCAACACTTGTGTGTGGTAGACTCTGTTGCCGGACCACCATTGAACTATCATGGTCAATCTTGCTTTCCGAACTGTAATCTTCAGATTACAACCTACGAATCTTAACCCCTTCCCTGCCATTGCACGAACTCCACCAGGGAGGCCCCTTTGGGGGCTTAACTGCCTGTCCCAAGTCAGGATAAAGGAGGAGGGTTAGGCGTGGGGCTAGCGACTCCACCCTGTAAAAAGAAACTTGCTACGGAAACGACAAGAAGGGAAAAAGCGACAACCGGCGCTGGGAGCGAAGCAGACCAGGAAACTGGACTTATGACGGATGGGGACCAAAGCCGCAAGGACGTCTCCACCCCGATAGCGGAACTCCTGACGCCAAAACGATGGATCAGAATTGGATGCTGGAATGTGCGAACGCTCTACCAGACTGGAAAGCTGGCGCAAGCAGTAAGTGAACTGAACCGCCACAAACTAACCCTCATGGGAGTAACAGAAGCAAGATGGACTGGTGCTGGCAAACAGAGGTTGAGCTCCGGAGAAGTCATCATCTGGTCTGGAAGAACAGACAACGAACACCGAGAAGGAGTTGCTGTCATCATCAATAAGAGCAAGGCCAACACCGTTCTACAGTGGAAACCTGTGAACGAGCGCCTGCTGTACGTCAGGATGAATTCCAAATACGCAAAGCTGTCTATTGTTGTGGGCTACGCACCGATAGACGACGCGGAAGAAGAGGATAAGGATGTATTCTACGACGCCCTCCAAGCTGTTTTGGAAGACATCCCTCGACATGACGTGCTGATGCTGATCGGTGACTTCAACGCTAAGGTCGGCTGCGACAACGAAGACAGAGAGAGGACCATGGGACGACATGGAGCGGGTGTGATCAACGACAACGGGGAGAGGCTGGTCAATTTCTGCGAGGAAAATGACTTAGTCATAGGAGGGACCCTGTTTGCGCATAGGGAGATCCACAAACTCACATGGAAATCACCAGACGGCAAGACCCAGAACCAGATCAACCACATCATCATTAACGGTCGCTGGAGGCACTCTCTGCAGGATGTGCGAGTGATGCGACATGCTGACATTGGCAGCGACCATAGTCTTCTGTGGGGAAGGTGACATTGAAGCTTAGGAAAGTAAAGATAGGAGACACCAGAAATCAGCGCTACGACGTGGCCAAGTTGAAAGACCCAAAAGTGAAAGAAGAGTTTAGGTTGGCCCTCAGGAATAGATTTAGTGTTTTGGAAGATGAGACAGCGCTGACTATTGAAGATTTCAACAGAGCCATGAAGGAAACAGGAGGGGAAGTTTTAGGATACAGAAAGAGCAGGAAGACAGAGTGGATCTCAGAAGACACGTGGGCTCGCATAGAAGAGAGAAGACAGATCAAGAAGAAACTTTTGGACGCCAAATCACCAAGACTGAAGGAAAGAATATCAAGAGAATACAGAGAGAAAGATCAAGCGGTGAAGACATCAGCGAGAAGAGACAAGAGAATGCACACAGAAAGGCTAGCAGAAGAAGCGGAGGCAGCTGCAAAACAGAGAGACATGAAGACAGTATACCAGAACACCAAGAAGCTGAAGGGCGATTACGGGCAGTACCACGACCTCCCAGTGAGAGCTGAAGATGGAACTCATGTCACAGTAGAGGAAGAGAAGCTGAAGAGATGGAAGCAACACTTCGAGTCCATCCTGAACCGCTCAGACCCACCAACCCTCACTGACATTCCTGAAGCGGAGGAGGACCTGGACATTAACCTCGGCAACATTACTATTGCGGAAGTCAAGCAGGCCATTCAAAAGCTGAAGAACGGGAAGGCACCTGGCGATGACGGAGTGTGCCCCGAGATGCTGAAAGTAGAAGATACGGTAACGCCGCAGCTTCTTTGTCAGATTTTTCAAAAGATCTGGGACACTGAAGAAGCGCCGAGCGATTGGAAGACCGGCACCATCGTCAAACTTCCGAAGAAAGGAGACCTGGGGAACTGTAACAACTGGCGAGGCTTCACCTTACTATCCCTCACCAGCAAGATCTTCAGCCGCATTCTCCTTGAACGCATTACGACAGCAGTGGATGACATCCTTCGCCAGGAGCAGGCAGGCTTTAGGAAAGGCAAGTCCTGCATTGACCATATTTTCGTCCTGAGACAGATCCTTGAACAGTCTAACGAATGGAATGGATCCCTCTATGTGGTCTTTGTGGACTTTGAGAAGGCCTTCGACAGTCTGCATCGAGACTCCCTTTGGAAAATCCTGCGATACTATGGAATCCCCCAGAAACTTGTCAACGTCATCAGGTCCCTGTACAAGAATTTTGAGTGCAGAGTCGTCCACAACAACCAGCTCACCGAACCGTTTAAGGTGGAAACCGGAGTGAAACAAGGATGTATTCTTTCGCCGATCCTCTTCTCAATGGCAATTGATTGGATCATGCGCCGCACCACAGAGGGAAGGAGGCAGGGAATTCAGTGGACGCTGACCTCAATGCTGGATGACCTCGACTACGCCGATGATATCGGGCTGCTGGCAATTAAAAACCAGGACATGCAACAGAAGACACAACAGTTGACACAGTCAGCAAGCTCCATAGGTCTCGGGGTCAACATTAGGAAGACTCAAGTCATGAGGAAGAACACCATAGTGGGCGACCCAATCACCATCAATGACCAACCTCTGCAAGAGGTGGACGAGTTCACGTACCTGGGCAGCAAGGTTACCACAGATGGAGACTGCACAAGGGAGATCACCACAAGAATCAGCAAAGCCAACCAAGCCTTTGCAATGCTGAAACCCATCTGGAGGACTACAAACCTGAGCATCCACACCAAGCTTCGTATTTTTAAGAGTAACGTGCTGAGTGTCCTTCTCTATGGGTCAGAGTGCTGGAAATCCACTACTGCTACGGAACGCAAGCTGGAAGTCTTCCAGAACAAGTGCCTGCGACGGATCATGAAGGTCTTCTGGCCAAACATGATTACAAACGAGGAACTACGGAAGAAAGCAGGCGCAGACAGCATCGCTGAAACCATCGCCACACGGAGATGGAGATGGCTAGGCCACGTTTGCAGAATGTCACCCGACTTATTACCAAGGGTGGCACTGAGATGGACACCACAGGGGAAGAGAAACCGTGGGCGACCAAAGGAGACGTGGCGCCGAACCGTGGAGCGAGAGCTCAAGAACAGAGGCCTTACTCTGCAAACAGCACCCAAAATAGCAGCTGACAGACAAAAGTGGCGTTCCCTTGCCGTCGCCTCAAGCACCAGACGGCGCAGAGAGGACTGAATGAATGAATGCCATTGCACGTACATTGTTGTTTCTGAAATCGTTCATTCAACGACCAAAAGACAACACCGTCCAACAAGCATGGAAACAAATTGGTCTCAGCAAGAGTCATAGATCCGCATGAGCCCCCGCGGGGGCTCATGCAGATCTATGTCTCTTGCAGCTGGATCGTGTTTAAGTTTTCACGGCAATAAAGGGGTTAACTTAAAGCGGTCTGCTTCACGGCAGGCTTTGATTGCTATAAACTTTCAACGGTACAACGGGTTCTCAGTGTTGTCTCGCCTCAGCTAAGACTTCCTGCTCTTCTGTTCTTTCTTATGCTTGTAATGTATGTCAATATTAGCATAGTTGTCAGTATTAGTATAGTTGTCAGTATTAGCATAGCTGTCAGTATTAGTATAGTTCTTAATTCTGCGTGCATGGGTGTCTGTGTGCCTGGGTGTATGTGTGTCCGTATGTCCGTCTTATCCATTTTTTACTTCACTTGATATATATATTTATACGCTCCCGTCCAAACTGGAATTGCCCCTTCTTGGGATAACTAAAGTTTTTTTACTTGACTTGATTTGACTTGATAATCCATGTGAGCACAGGCACACGTAAGATGTTTTCTACCGCCCTTTGTGCACATCGTTTCAACACTCCTACGTACAAAGAAGAAAGAGAGCAGACATGTTTTCTGCTTCGCGACATTATTGCAAGACATACTCAGAACATTTGTAAAGGTGATACTGCCAACTATTAACCCTTATCATTCGGAATACACCAGTGTGTGAAATAAGTTTGACTAAAATAGTTCAAGGGTAGTGCCAGAATAGCTTGGCGCCTCTAGGCGCCAAGCTATTCTGGCACCACCCTTGAACTAAAGCCATTGGTCTGTATCCTTATCTGTAAGTACTATAATGTAGCTTGCATATGGCAGTGTACAAATTTCAAGCTTTTAGCCTCAGTATGATATTGGTTAGCACTGTCTGGCCTAATGCAGGTTTCTTTACGGCACTGAGTGTTAAAAATCGCAAATTGTCAAAGTGCAATCAGTAGAACTTGCAGCAGAAGCTACAAATCCTACGCTGACGATCAAAGACCGAGTGAGAGGAGCCGGAAGGTAGGTCAGCGTATTGGCGAGATGTCAGGAAGTTAAAAGTCTTGTCAACCACTTCTCGTGCGCCCTCAAGACGTCCCGAGATAGATGAAATCGAACCACGCAAAGCCCCTCCATCTTCAAAATCCATATAGCTTCATTCGCACTTGAGCCAACGAGGATCTGTGCGTCTGATAGCAAGATTCGGCTCCAGTTGGATCAGCGTTGTTCCAGGGAAGGAATCAGGGGTTTATCTCTCGACGAGATCTGCAAGGGTCTGCCGGGATCTATGGTCATAGCTTGTCACCATCAGTCACTGTACAGTACCATCGTAGTATTATCGTAACCGAACACATGATAGTGCTCTACTCTGCGTCGGGAACGCCGATGTAAATGGAGTCAGCACTAAGAGGCACAGACTGTCATGGGCCCCCACAGAATGTGGGGGCTCACGAGAATCTATGTCTCTTGCAGACGTTCAAAACTAGGTGAACACCATGTATCAGTTATTCCGTAGTGGTCCTTGGACGCACGCTTTTTCAACATAGAGGTTACAGATCGGGACGGCGGACCTACACATGTGATATGATCTGTACTGAGCGATATGATTGGTTTGTTGTACATTGCTGAAAGTCCAGACAGCAACAAGTCTCAAGAGTAGAATATTCAATGTATGCCGCGAGCCGTTCTAATAAGCAAAATAAACCTAACGTATGCTTAGGACGCTGCTTATGAATGCTAATTTATCGACCTCTAGTTTACAAAGAAGAGAAAATTATTACAAGTAAAAACAACCAGGCGAAGTATTTGTTTCTCTGTCTGGCAATTTGTTCCCAGTCTCAGGATCAGTGTCTCATGTGTCCGGAGGGTCAGGTATTCCATTTCTAAACATGGTATGACCAATGCATCTGTTGGTTATACCTCCTAACTTTCATTCCAGTGTGTTTTATACCCCAACCATATTCACGCTCCAAGCTTCGGTACAATTTAAATAGTTCCGGTCTCTAAATTCTGCATATTCTTATGATCTTCACTTCTAGTCGTTCTTTGCACGTGTTAAAATCTCGTTTAGACTATCATTTCATTTTCACAAAGAGGAATAATTTGAGCAGTCTAAGCATTCACCCAATCAAACAGCTCACAGCTGTGGCCATTTGCAAGCAGAAACGAGACTTCCGGCTTATCGACTAAGCTTGGGGCCTGGAAATGGTCGGGGGGTGTTACACAGTGGACCATAATTATCTCCTTGCAGAGAATACGCAAATAATACCCTAATATATCTTATATGTGGCCACATGCCATTCGACAACAGCAGATTCGTTTTGCATAGTAAGACAGTATCGCAGGAACCGGTATGGCTTCGTAGAGCCGGACAATACCCTCTTTTGACGTAAAAGGACTCCCCCCCCCCCGCCCCCTCCCTCTTCCTCCCCTCCCCCCCCCCCACCCACTCCCTCCTCACTGCCAAAGGACGCAGTATGTGCTCTTGAAATCACTGTAAATTTAACGTCAAAGATCGCCAGCCGTCAAAGGAACACGGATACGAATTGATTTCAGCAAAAGTTACAGATACCGGGGGGCTCATGAGGATCTGTACCTTTTGATTTCGGGCCTGGTTTAGTGAACGAGTTAACCCCTTCACTGCCGGCGAACGCACTTTTTGTTTCTGAAATCGGTGTTCGGCACTGAACAACCAAAAGCCCCAACTGTCCAAAGAACATGGACACAAAGTGGTCTCAGCAAGAGGCATAGATCCTCATGAGCCCCCGCAGTCGCGGGGGTTTATAATGATCTACGCCTCTTGCAGTTAGATCGCGTTCACGTTTTCTCGGCTGTTCTTCTCATTTACAGCTACCAGGTGTAAATGAGAAGAAAAAGGTCTAGCTATACTTACTAGCTGTAAAAGAGCTGCTTTTCAGAGGACGTCTGCCCTTCACACTCCTATTTCACTGTTTTGTTGGTGTCTGGCGACGACCAAGGAAACAACTTTATAAACTTCTCTGACATGATTAATACAACGTGAAACAGGCTGCAGACGATAGCTCGCTAAGGTCGTTTTTCAGCATCGCTGACCCAGTCACAATGTTTTCGAGCTGCGTATCCTGAACTAAAAAAAAAATGTATGATGGATAACTTTCTTTTCTCAAAAGGGACAAGACTGTCTGGTGCGCTACAGTGCAGAATCATACACTTTCTTACTGGCAGACACAATTTATATGTTCTTGATTGCAAAACGCGCCGTCCTCTATTCACATCTGCCGCTCACATGGCGTCTGAGGTACATCAGACCATGTTGAAGGAAACTGGAACAATTTAAGACAACGCAAGGGTAGTACCTGAATAGTTTGGCGCGTGAAGCGCCAAGCTAATCAGGCGCAACCCTTGATACGGCACAAACAGGGTTAGATCTAAGACTGCAGATTCACCCAGAGTTCCAAGAGGGTCCAATTTTCACTCATTTGACGGAGAGTCAACATGCGGATTTTATTGAGCTAATATAGTAATAATTAGGCTGCATTTCGCATTGAAAAGAGGATTTCACCTATTTGTAAAGTTTAATAGAAAGAAGAAGGATTGATTGATTGATTGTACATTGCTTAACGTCCCGACAGCAACAAGGCTTTCTCAGGACGTGCCTGCACTGCTTGTGAAAAAAAAAAATAAACAGAACATTGAATGTATGTCGCCAGCCGGTCAAATACATTAAATAAACCTAACACATGGGGCCTAAATAAAGCCAAGACCATTTAGCAACACACATCCAATATCAAGAGCTACAGGCAGTGCAGACAGTAGGGAGAGTTTTAAAAAGGCAAATACAGGTGAATGGACAAAGGGTAGACAGAAACACATGGCCCAGAATAGAGAGAAAAACTCACCCTGTGGGGCTGACCAGGGTGACCCTGGGAACTAAAAAGTACCTAACCCCACCCAAGTCCCCCAGGGCAGACCCGGGTGGGGTAGAAAGAAGAAGGAAAAAAAAATCCAACACGATAATGGTTAAGCAGACCGTCGACCTCAAGCCCCCCCTCCCAACCCCCACCCCCACCCCCTTCTTTTGTCCATGTTAGTAGCTGCCTTTTTTTTTTTTAATCGTGGTGGGAATAAAATTAAGGAAAACACTTTTTCAAAACACTGAACACTGTAGGTGTTTTAAATAATTAAACAGTTGTTTGTTTGTTTGTTGTTGTTGTTGTTTTTTGAGTGGATCTAAATGCTGGGTGATCATGCTGCAATGGTTAGCCCATCTCCTTGCGGGCGCACACGTGTATGTGTTGCTCAGCGGGCAATTCCCCCGGTAGCAAAAACGTCTTCGGGACTACGAGGGCCGCAGCCGGTGGGCCCGCGGACAACTGTGCGCGGGCCCAGAGCGACCGTCGTGGGTCCGAGGACCTTTGCTTACTGGGTCTTGAACTCACTGTGAACCACCGCTACACTGCCAGTGAACATCACGAGGGAGCCGAGTTCCTAATTATCGTGTCTGGCAAGTTTGCCGGTGTGTTCTTCTACACAGGACTTTTTCTTAACTCATTCAGCCCGACGCACGTATTTCCCAAATTTTGGAGGCGTCTTCTAACGACTATGCACCTGTTGCAAGTGATGGATCGACCATTCAGCCCTGACGCACTACAGCAGGAGATGGGTCGACCATGACAATTCAAGGGTAGTGCCTGATTAGCTTGGCGCCGACAGGCGCCAAGCTAATCTGGCACTATCCTTGAGTTATCATGGTCGACTCATCTCCTGCTGTAGTGCGTCAGGGCTGAATGGGTTAATCCCTTGACTGCCGAGAAAACCCGAACACGACCAAACTGCAGTTGCGGGTTCACATGAGGATCTATGCCTCTTGCCGACACCACTTTGAATCCATGTTCATGGGGCGACTGAGGCTCTTTTGCTTTGAAATAGCGGAGATTGCAGAACACAATTTATGTCAACTGGCAGTGAAGGGTTAATTTTATTATGTTTTCTTTTAATTTGCTCTTTATCATCCTTTCACTTGGCAAGTCGAGTTTGAGTGTATTTCTTGCTGTACAGGTTTTTATTACACCGTCATTTTGCCCACATTTACCCCCCCCCCCTTCCCCCCCCCCCCTTCCCCTCCCCCCAAGAGCCGGCGATAATCCCCAGACAGTAGGTTATGTTCGCTTTATCATGTCTGGATGTTAAATATACCTCTTGTTGTACAGGTCGTTATTACACCGTCATTTCGCCCACACGTTTCCCTCAAGAGTGGTTATCGCCAGACAGTACGTTTGAATTATCTCCCTTTCACTTCCGGAGCGATGTTCAATACGCACTGTAACATCTTCAGGGTGACATCCCCCAGCAGCCAAACGTCTTCGGGCCCACGACGGCCGCAGTGGGCCCGCGCACATCCGTGCGCGGGCCCACTGCGGCCGTCGTGGGCCCGAGGACTTTTGCTTACTCAGTATACTCAAACTGATCAGATTCAATCGGTGCACTATTGCGATCGACCCACCTGTTTCGGTTGGCCGTAAAAATGAAAGAGATACACACAAAAAGCCAGACGAGTCGCGTGAACATTCATAATTATATTGATTTTTCTATTTTGCAAAATGCGCCTGTCGAGAAACACCCGAAGCTGTTAATCACCGGAATAAAAATAGGCGGAACTCATTTCGCACCGATTTTACAGAATCTTCAAAATGCACCAACCTTTACACTTTGTGTTGCTGTCCAAGTTGCTCTTGCAGATTGCTAATGTTGATGTTGTTTATTTGTTTGTTTCTTTCTTTCTTCGTTTGTTTGTTTCTTTGTTTGTGTGTGTTATTTGTTTGTTTGTTTGTTTGTTTGCTTGCTTGTTTGTTTTTCTTTTCTTGTTTGTTTGTTTGTTTAGATTTGTTTGCTTCTTTGTGTGTGTTGTTGATGTGTATGTTTGTTTGTTTATTTGTCTGTTTGTGTCTTTGTTTGTTTGTTTATTTGTTTGTTTGTGAGCGTTTATTATATTATTATTTTGTGACGACTAAACATTTTCTCTGAGTTCATATTATCTAGTGTTGCTTAACCCCTTTGCTGCCAGTGATCACAAATTTCGCGTCTGAAAGCACCGCAAACTGACCGATCTTCACGTGAAGAACACAAATGAAATGGGACCAAAAATTGTGCACAAAGAACATAGGACTAACAAGAGACATAAATCCTCATGAGCCCCCGCAACGGTGGGGGTGGGGGGGAGAAGGGGGGCGGGTATGGACGGTGACGCGCAGTGACGCGCCTTTCAGTGTGTTTTTGTTCAGCTTATTCCGTCACTTTTCCAAATCGTCTGGAGGCAATTTCATGAGAGAGCGTAGCCCTGCGCCAGCCACTAAGGAAGGTGCGCAGCTGTAGCGGTGCACCTTGCTTAGTGGCTGGCGCAGGACTAAGCTCGCTCATGCGGCAACTGACCCCTGATACGTACGAATAGTGGTGCAGAAATCGACAACAATTCAAGATTGGCAACTGATTGGAATGGCGCCGGGCAAACAATGCACCACCCATCAGCCGTCATAGTCTCACGTGTGTGTGTGTGTGTGTGTGTGTGTGTGTGTGTGTGTGTGTGTGTGTGTGTGTGTGTGTGTGTGTGTGTGTGTGTTGTCTGTCTTCTCTCTTTGTCTCTGTCTGTCACACTCTGCATTATTCGCGTTTTATGCACATGTTACCGTTATTTTACAACCAGTGATGCTGCGTCGGCAGCGACATTTTTATGTTTCAGTGCCAACGGCAAGCGAAGAGCAAAAGAAATGCAACATTTTTGGAATCATCGGAAATACTCTAAGTGTTTCCGATGATTCCAAAAATGTCGCATTTCCTTTGCTCGTCAATATAGTGTGCGCAGACTATATAACATCTGTGATTGTCTTTCGGTGTAGACCTAACGGATCAAAGCAAAAACACACAAACAAAAAAAGTAAAAACAAACACAACAACAACTAAACCGCAAGAAGAAAAGCACTCTGTAACTGTGTACTTGTCTCTGACTGTGGACCCCATGGACATTTCACACAAAACAACAACTACAACAGCAACAACAACAACAACCCCGACAACGATGACTTAAACATTCCGTATATGTGTGATTGTCCCTTCACACACACAACAAGAACAACACTGGATCTTTTACACACAAAAAACAACAACAAACACAACAAAAACAGAAACGAACATCTCAGAAAAACAAAGAAAAAAACAACAGCAATGAAAACACTCCGTAACTGTGTAATATCTCAGAGTGTGAACAGCATGGATCTTTCACACACAAAACAACAACAACAACAGCGTCAACAACATAAACAGAAATGAACATCTCAGAAAAACAAACCAACCAAATATTATATATTAATGTAAGATGTTTAAGTCATTCAGCCCGACTGAACACAGCAAGGTATGGATTAACCATGACAGTTCAAGGGTGGTGCCATGGGCGCCAAGCTATTTTGGCACCACCCTTAAACTGTCATGGTTGATCAGTCTCCTTAATTGTAATGCAGTCTTCAGAGGGCAACTCCAAAATGTGGGTAATTCGTGGGACACAATGGGTTAAAGCAGGGCTGCGTGCTGGCACCGACCCTCTTCACCATCTTTTTTAGCATGATGTTGAAGCAGGCCACAGTGGACCTTGATGATGACGATGCAGTGTACATCAGGTATCGTCTCGATGGCAGCCTGTTCAACCTCAGACGACTGCAGGCCCACACGAAAACCCTAGACCAACTGATTCGTGAGCTGCTTTTTGCTGATGATGCTGCCCTCGTTGCACACACAGAGAGAGCCCTGCAGCGCATCACGTCTTGCTTCGCAGATGCTGCCCAGCTCTTTGGACTCGAGGTCAGTCTGAAAAAGGCAGAGGTCCTCCATCAGCCGGCACCCAAGACAGTGTATCGCCCTCCTCACATCACCATTGGCGAGTCTGATCTAAAGTCAGTGCACCAGTTTACTTACCTTGGCTGCATTATCACGTCGGACGCCAAGCTGGACAAGGAGCTTGACAGCAGGCTGGCAAAAGCGAACAGCGCTTTCGGGCGACTTTTCAAGCGGGTGTGGCATAATCAACAGCTGAAAACAGGCACCAAGATCAGCGTGTACAGAGCTGTGGTCCTCACCACCCTGCTGTATGGTTCCGAGTCCTGGGCCCTCTACCGCAGCCAACTACGACTCCTCGAACGCTTCCACCAGCGCTGCCTGCGTACCATCCTGGGCATTCACTGGAGTGACTATGTCACCAACGTCGAGGTCCTTGAACAGGCTGAAACTGTGAGCATCGAGGCTTTGCTGCTGCGGACACAGCTCCGCTGGGCGGGGCATGTCTCCAGGATGGAGGATCATCGCCTACCAAAGATCACCCTGTTCGGCGAGCTTGCTACTGGACACCGTGACAGAGGGGCACCAAAGAAGAGATACAAAGACTGTCTCAAGAAGTCACT
Organism: Semisulcospira habei; assembly: GCA_036245525.1. Taxonomy (NCBI): domain Eukaryota; kingdom Metazoa; phylum Mollusca; class Gastropoda; family Semisulcospiridae; genus Semisulcospira; species Semisulcospira habei. The sequence goes on from BTPG01000002.1 coordinate 159,823,692, forward strand.
TAGTGCCTGCCAAATCGACCACCACCAGTGGTCTTCGCTTGCTGCGGACCGTGACACCTGACGCTCCACCATTTACAAGGCAGCTGTCTCCTTTGAGGACTCTCACAGAGCTAGCCTTAAGGACAAGCGGCTCAGGAGAAAAAACAGAGATGCCGCAGCTCAGAACCCCGGCCATACCTTCCCCTGCAGCCACTGCGGTCGAACCTGCCTGTCTCGGATTGGCCTCCGCAGCCACGAACAAGCCTGCAGACGTCGTGGGCAACTCCTATAAAATCTTCGTTCGCGAAGTCAAGCCAAGAGAGAGAGAGAGAGAGAGAGAGAGAGAGAGAGAGAGATGGGTTAAAATGCCCCCCCCCCTCCAACACACACACACACACACACACACACACACACACACACACACACACACACACACACACACACACACATATATAACACGCACAGGATAATTTCCCTGGAAAACGCAATAACTGTCTGTCGTACGAGCCGTTTTAATATTAGGTTTGACAACGAAAGACTTGGCACGGGAAAGAGAAAAACCAGGCTACTACCATTAGATATCTGTGGGGATGTTTTTATGCATGGCATCATGACTACAAATGGGGCTTCAGCTGTGAGCAGCGTTTTCCTGTTCTAAGCCTCTTCCTCCAACATTCATTTATTCTTTCTTTTCAAGCCTTTTCGCTTTCACAACCAGTGGGTACTCGTAAGACATCGAGGCAATAATTAGCCTAGTAAGCAAAAGACCATCGTGACCATTTGTTAAGTGTGCTAGCTTGTGCCAGAAACCAGTGGGTCAGTTGCGTGAGTGAGCTCAGTCCTGCGCCAGCCACTAAGCAAGGTCACAGCTTCGCTATAGGGCTCGGGAAGCTGGCGTGAGGATGGGGAAATCGGCGCTGTTTTTTGTAATGTCAGGAAAGTCCTGACGTACTATAAGCAATAACAGCAAGTCTTGCCGTCACTCTAGAAAACCGCTCACAGAATCTGTTTTTGTTTGTTTCCAAAGAGGAAGAAAAAGGAAGAAAAACGTGTTGAAACACTATTTCGCTACTATCTCATGACTATGGTATTCTCTTAAGATGGCGGCTGACGCGCCGACGCTGCTAGGCAACGCGGGGAACTTCCCGAGCCCTATAGCGGAGCACCTTGCTTGGTAGCTGGCGCAGGACTAAACTAACTCGTGCAGCTGGTCCCAGGTATCAAGTTTAAAATAGGTACGTTAAGTTTCCTTTATACTGTCGGATAGCAAAGTCTAGAACTAACACATGTCGGACCAGTACAACCACGCTGTTTCAAAGGTCCGTGGTCACACTTTATTATCGCTAGCGCAGTGAAACAACAAGAACAATAACAACAACATAAACAATAAACATTGGCAACCGTAGCTAGGTGACTGCCAAGGGTGTAAAATGCAGATGAAATCCCAACAAGAAGAAACACGCTTGGAAAGGTCTAGTAGTTTAACAATTTATTAACTGTTTGGGGTTCTGTGTTTGTAAACGTCTCGCAAAAAAAAAAAAAAAAAAAAAAAAAAAGCAGTGCATTTGTTTGTTCCATTCTGAAAAAGAAAAAAAAAAACACAACCAAACAAACAAAAAACGAATGACTTTAACTTGAAGATTCATAAATTGTGTTATAAATGTCTTTTTTAAGCTTGTTACTTTCTTTGGTGTCATTTTCCTTCTGTGACTCTAGTCCTTTCGTGCTTTAGAGAGTCTTGTGATCGTATGGGCTACAGTGACGAGCAGACGATTCTCCAAAATGTTAGTCAGATGGTTCCGGGTGGGAAAGGACCGCCCGAGATTAAGCGCTTAGCAAGCGAGAGGTCAAAGGGTCGACGTAGGAGCCGAAGACCTTTTGCTCACCGGGATGCATCTGCCCGATAAACACTAGGTCCTCGGGCCGATGTCGACCTTTGGTGGCCCGGGCAAGGCCGTGCGGTGGGGCACCAAAGGCAGACGTCGCGCCCGCGAGATTTGTGCGAACTGGTTGTGACAAATTACGGCTGTAATGCTTGTGTTTGTCTTCTTTTTTTAAAAGAAATCTAGAGCGAAAAAGAGAAAACCCACTTTGTATCTGTCATTCCTTAAAAAAAAATAGAGAGAAAAAAATTCCGGCTTCTGTTTTTCCCAAAACGTTACAAAAAAAGCGAGTTAAAATCTGAAAATAAAATCCAGAGAAAGAAGGAAAAACAACGTTACACAAAGACTTGTTAACCTCAGAGTCCCACCCTCACCCCTCCACCCCACCCCTCCCCTCCCCCCTCCACCACCCCCGCCCCCAACCCGCCTGAAACAGTAGTCTGCATGTGCAGGACACTTTTACGAGCATTGACTCAGAGGTCACTTGCTGTAAAAGGACAAATCCCTATGGATGTCGGTAGCGCTTTTTATCACGATGATTCCTGCAAGAAACCGCGACAAAATGCGTTACCGACAGCTGAAGGGTTAATCGTAAGAGCGCAATTCACACTGGTTGCCGCGGTAGCGAATCGACAGAGACAACCAGTGTGAGATCAATTGTGTCGACTGATGTATCTAGTTGGCGTCTGTGTGGCCCCTGCCAGGCGCCAACAAAATCTGAAATGTTTTAACCCATAGGGTCCTGAAATGCGACGAAAGGATGTGGATCGGCCATGATAGTTCAAGGGTGGCGTCAGAATAGCTTGGCGCCTGCTATTCTGGCGCCACCCTTGAACTATCGTGGTTGATCTGTCTCCAGAACTGCGATGTAGACCTCAAAGGACATCTAACTCAGTCGTGTGCTGGTCTATGGTTTTGGACCTTCCGGCTGGAAGCCGGAAGGTCCAAAACCACAGACCAGCACAGAGTGCATCCTCAGGATGTAATGGGTTAAATCTAACTACCTCTTCACTGCCAGCTGAACACTATCTAAGTGCAAGTGACACAGATCCTCATGAGCCCCCTGCAGTTGCTGCTTGGACTCATGAGGATGTATACATTTCGCTGACACCACTGTATTTAGTCAATTGGCCCAACGCAAGGCGTTGACGGGGATTGTGGGCAATTCAGGAAGCAGCATATGCACGTGAAACTGAAAGCATATGCATCAAAAAGTAACTAGCACTGAGCATTCATAGTCAGTCCATTTCTCGCGACTGATACTTAGTGATTAGGTTTGTGGCATCTGGGAAGAACATTCTGAAAATAAAAAAGTGTCCAGAAAAGAAAAATTGACGCAAATACTGAAACAGAAACAATTGCACCCAAACACGTATGCACGCACGTCATCAGGCACTAGCACTTGGCTGTCATGGTCGATTCATTGTTCGTGACATGACTGGAATGTATCGGTCAGCAGAAGATTTTAACATGTGAATCATTTACATCTGAAAGTGAAAGGAGCGAGAATTCAAGAGAGAAAACCTCTGGTCTCCGGAGGTATTTTCACTCCAAAATTGGATTTTCCAAGAAAATAAATTGAGCTTACTCATTAGAATCTCCTCTGGGTAAGGACAAGCCATTCACAGACTGCAAGCAAGAGGCATAGAGCCTCATGAGCCCCCGCGAATGCGGGGCCCATGAGGATCTATGCCTCTTGTTCACGGAATTCAAGTTTGCAGTGAAACGGTTGCATGGAGTCTCAAAACTAAACAGAGCCCTGTTTAAACTTTGAATAAAAATAAATGCAAAACATATTGTGCCCCGTCTAAAACCCGCCTCCATGCCATCCGCCTTTGTCAATACATGCCTGGAGGAACAGACAGAACATTTTATTTTACGTGTAAGCCCTGAAGAGACACACGACGCACAACAAATGGCAAAAGAGGAGACGGTGCAATCATGGTACAAGCATTTGAGGGCAATTTTTTGCAAAGCAGTTAGTATATCTGAATCTGCCTTTTTCATCATTTCTATGTGTCTGCCTAAATGTAATTAAAATAAAACAGTTTTAACCCATTTAGCCCCAGCGCCCTACAGCAGGAGATGTATTGACCATTATAATTCAAGGTTAGTGCCAGATTAGCTTGGCGCCTACAGGCGCCAAACTAATCTGGCACTAACCTTGAATTATCATGGTCAGGCTGTCTCCTGCAAGTGATACATAGTCGGAATTTGGGAAATGTGGCCGAGGGGTTAAATGGGTTAAACTATCTGTCTGAGTCTTTTTACCGACCTCAGACAAGAGATGACGGGAATCGTCTATATGCATATTTAGTACAGCTGCATTTCAAAGCCTGGGACCCCGTTTCCAAAGTCTGGATGGCCAGATGCAAGAGATATAAACATTAATGGACACCGCAGACTTTCTCTCTTTAGTCAGTCGTATGTTCTGTATGCCTATTTTAGTCCTATTTATATCTATGTTCTTCGCGCGAATGTCGGCCAGTGTGCGGTGGTTTCAGACCCGCAATTCCTAACCACCGGCAGCAAAGTGGTTAAAGGACCATGATAGCTCAAGAGTCACGCAGGATTAACTTGGTGCCTCCAGTGGCCTACCCCTTAACCCCTTCACTGCCAGTGGACTGTGCTTCTGAAATCGTTGATGAATCAACGTCAACCTCTCTTGGTCGTCAAAGGAACATGGATACCAAATGGTTTCAGCAAGAGGCATAGATCTTCATGAGCCCCGCAACCTCTTGTGAATTGAGTGGTGTTCAAATTTTCTCGGAAGTGAAGGAATTAATGGATACGCTTTGCTGACTCGCAAACACAAAATCATGTCGTCTGCTCTCCTGCAAACAAGGAGTGTCATTAACAGCTCCTGGCATGCCCCTAGGCTATCAGCGATGGGCGGGTTTCGAACTCTCTTCAATTCCAAAGGCAATGTATTTAATCAACCCAGTAAGCCAAGGTCCTCGGGCCCAAAGACGGCCGCAGTAGGCCCGCGCACTGCTGTGCGCGGGCCTACTGCGGCCGTCTTTGGGCCCGAAGTTGTTTGGCTACTGGGAACACG